>CM037854.1:188625033-188901929 GCA_021234595.1 Delia radicum
TATTAACCGTTCCTATTCTTCCAGTTCATTGAAGCCAACAAAAGAGTCGTTGTCATCGTAGTTGCAGTTGCAGTTAGTAGTCGATGTTATTGTCATTGTAAAGTATATATATCTTTTTAACGGTATTTTTTCTGTCTTGTGTTTTCTTTTATTTTTTCTGCATCTTTTCAGAATCTTATAGTTTTTTTTTTTTAATGTTTTCGTGTATAATTTTTTTTCTTAAAAGCAGAAAATAAAATAAATATAGAAGTACACTCTAATAAATTTGTATTTAAATTTACCCTATTTCTTGTTGGTAGCTTTTTACCTACTATACTATGATATCAGTAAAATTACTCAATGTGTGTAAATTTAAAATAATACAAACATTGTGTTTTATAATCATACACACAATGTGGGTAAATGTGCCTTTTTCTTTTACGTACAACGTATTAAACGATAAATTAAGCTTGTAATGCTTAAAAAAGCATATTAAATACTTGAAAATACAAAAAAATAGTTTATTAATATGCAAATTAAACAAACTTATTCTTTATCAGAGTTGAGCGCTGTGAAATTTTTCTATATCATTAATAATTTCAGAGCTACGCTCACACTTGTGAGTTTAAATGCTTCCTTGGAAAATTTGTAAAGTGTTTAATAACAAACATGGGGATTAGTGACAACATATGGTTATCTAATTACAAGGCAATTGCTCAATTACACATAATTACATGTAATTAGACGTAAAAATGTAATTGGCCCGTAATTAAATACACAAATATTGGTAGTATGTCCCATCACAAGGCAACAATTTTGAAAAAATTTTAGGGGCTTTGAAAACCACTATACAATTTTGATGTATTGTGGTCCCAGTAGTACAAATTTGGTTCAATTTTGAAATTCTATGGAGAGGTTTTTTTTTTTAAAAATTTTTAAGTAAAATTATAAATTTTTTTAGACGTTTCTCCACATAATTAATGATAACTAAAAAAAAATTAGTCCGATATTATTCAAATAAATTTAGAAAAACTGAAATTTACATAGCCTTTAATCCGTTAATATATTGCGTTTCAATCGGCTAAGTAGTTTCGGAGTTATAATAAAAAATTGAGGGAAAAAATATTTTTTTTACGTGAAAATAGCAAATTTTTTTGTTTTAAAAAAATCATAAAAAATCGAAAACGGCAAAAATCGTTCAGATTTATTGCTTTATCGCAAAGCCACATGTAATAGGAACAAAATGAGATATCGATCATAAAAATCGATTGATTTTTTTCGAATTTATTCACAATTAAGTGAATTCGCTCATTTTCACCAAATTTTAGTTTTTTGTCTGATATACATAAAATTGAGTAGTTAATGTTCTTCTTTCGATTGATTGAATTTTGAAAACATTTTCCCCATGCTATGTACAAATTTTCACATCAAAAATGCATTACATAGTAACATTCGTGTATTTTTTGGCAAAACCCTACCTAGAATATACTGATTCTATTCTTCGGAAAGACATTTGTGTTGGATGAGCTTAAATGTAAATAAATAAATAAATTAAATAGTAGAAAATTTATATTTTATTATTCACATTTATTATAATAAATAAAACAAGAAAATAAATAAATAAATATGTATTATAAACTACAAACTCTGAAATTTTCTTTTAGTCGATTTTCTACTATTGTTGAATAACGAAGTGTTACTCTGAATACTCCAGCAAAAATCAGCCATCATGTGTGCATCCCAGCGACCCTGGTATCGTTCCTCCATTGTCCGGATATCTTGGTGGAATCGTTCGCCCTGTTCTTCATTCAAGTCTCCTAGATTTTCAGGAAAACGATCTAAGTGACTGTGCAGGTAGTGTACTTTGATGCTCATGTTGCATCCAAGATTCTGGAAGTGAGTTAACATCTCTTCAACGTGCGCAACGTAATCATCACCCTTGTTATTTCCTAAGAAATTTTGAATAATCCATACAAACGAATCCCATGCATTCTTCTCAATTTCTGACATTGAACTGCCAAATTCAGTATCGTTCACCAATTTGCGAATTTGTGGGCCATCAAATCCATAGGTCACTGGTTCAAATCCGGTTCGAAGGACCACATGTAAAAAGGCTAAACTGGGCTTGTGTAGATATTGAGATATCGGGGGAAAATAGAGATGGTGTGGACTGTATAGGTTAGGGGATACCTAAATATTGGTGACAGTTGGTTAGGCCTTTTTCAAATGTTTTATAAAGTCTCGACCTCGAGACAATTATAAAAGAATTAGTAATATGGAACAAGAAAAAAACGTTAGAAATAAAAAGAGTGAGTTTGTGTAGTTCAATTATAATAAGTAGTTAATTGTGCTCACCGTTTGCTTCGCTGGGTACAAAATAAGTGTGCAATGCAATGGTTTTTAACTTACAAGAAACTTCGTTTTGTAAGTCGCAGATAAACTAGATAAATGCTATGTTTTACCTTTTCCGAATATAATTCACAATAATACTTAATCGTTACAATTACTTTTAGAGATACAATTCAGTTTTTTTATATAAATTCATTTCGATAAATTATTGTAAGATTATTGTTTAAATTTTGAATTTAGACACCTGCTTTCAGCTTTTCCATACTTAGATTGGGAAACTTCCTTGAAATATACTGGAAACATTCACTATCTTTGTTAAGTGCTTTAACATATTGTTTCATCAGACCAAGTTTAATGTGAAGAGGGGGTAATATGATGCGATCTCGGGGCACTAGAGCCACATTTATAACATTTACCTGGAACTAGTGTTTCCCTAGAAGGCCATTGTTTTCTCTTCCAATGTTCTGTTTTAGCTCTGCTGTCCCATAAACATATAAAACAAGGATATTTTGTAAAGCCGCTTTGTTGGCCTAAGAGGAAATTTACCATCTTAAGATCAACACAAATTACCCACTTATGTTCATCATACTTTATCTTCTTCATGACAAATGCAATTACAGAGTATTCTTCTTTTACTTTGGTTGAATGTGCGATCGGCAAGGAGTGAAATTTATTTCCATTATGCAAAAGGACACACTTCAAGCTTGTGAAGCTTGTGAATGTAGAACTGCAAGTGTAAACCCATCAGCAGACCTCGTGGGGTAAGACCATCGCATATGTTTTCCAAAACCGCTTTTTGTACTTAAACAAAAATAACACTCGGATGCGTGGTTCGCTGTTTCTCTCCATAGCATAGGCTTCAAAATTTCCAAGTGTCGTCTGTAAAATAAAAAAAAAATTTAAAATCAGGAATATGAAGAATTCAAATTTTAATTAAGAAATATTGTAATTATAAAATATTCCAAATCTATTAATTTATACTTACTTTACGTTAGAAGACTTCATAGATAAATTCAATCGACATGGAATGCATATAGTACTCGGTGTCCAATGCTGGTTCAAATTGTGAGGATAGATATTATATCAATCTTGATATGACTTTTGCAATGAAGTTAAGAAGCACTTCCGTTTTTTCCCGGTGATATATTGGCCGCACACATAACAAAATAAATCTGGATCGTTTTTACATAAAAATGTTCTGGCTTTCTGGCTCATTTTTATTAATATTTGAAAATTGTTTTTAACTTCTAAGCTGTATGACTCTAATTTTTGTGTAGGTATTAAATGATGTTTGCGTTATCGCAAACACTTCTTGAATGAAATAAAAAGGGTCAAGGAGATCTTATAAATACTGATACTATAATTTGGGATAACCCTTTGTGTGGATACAGTTTCTGTGTGCTGCAAATTTTTTATTATTCCCAAGAATCCTAAAAAACATTAAGGACTTTTATGAAAAAAAAAAAAAAATCATCCGTTACAGGTAGCTAACGGAAAATAAGAGCACTTCAGCGTACACGCACATTTATGAGCGTTTTATTACTATCCTACCGCAATCGTAAAAATTAAACAATCTTCTGTTTATTACTTATTTTTTTTTAATTATTAGAATCATAAAAATGTCATAGAGGTTTTTCCCAAAGGGGTTTTGCCAAAATGCGTGTCGTAAAATGCACCTGAGTTTTTATGTTCTGCATTTTCATTATATAGTAGGTACAATTTTCTACAGTGCTTGTAAATATGCGATACCTTCAATTAATTGTAAATAAAAATGTAAAGCATGCATCGATTTTTATGATCCATATCTAGTTTAATTCGCATGATATGTAGCTTTACTACAAAAAAATAAAAAGTAATATCTTTTGCAGTTTTCGATTTTTTCCAGATTTTTGTTTTTCAATTTTTTTTTTTTTTTAGCATTTTTTTTTTTTTTTTGCTAACAATTTGTTTCATAACTTTGAAACTATTGATCGCATTAAAAAAATTTGTACACGTTCTTTAAAGATATTGTAAACCTTAATTTTTGTAAATTTAATTTGACAAAATCGGACTAGTTGTTTTTGAGTTATGACAACATAAGTGGAGAAATGTCTCAAAATATTGTCAATTTTACTTAAAAAATTTTTAAAAAAAAAAATTATCCATAGAATTGAAAAATTTTACCATTTTTGTACTTAGGCAGCCATGATGCATCAAATCTATATAGTGGTTACTCAAGCCTTTTTTTGCTGTTGACCTGTATTATTAATGATATAGAAAAATTTCACAAGTGAATGATTTCGAAATGTAATTGACGTCTCCCAAATCTGTCTTTATTTTTAAAAATTAAAATCATTTACTTTATAAAGGGAATGCATCTTTAACAATATATTTAACAATAAATACATCATTATAATTAGGAAATAATTTATTTTATATCTCAAATACTACAATTATTCCGTTTTCAGTATAATTCCCCATGAATATTGATATTAACTTTATTTTCTCCATACCAGAGTAAAAAGTTTATATAAAATTATATATATGATCAGATAGTTTTCGCAAATATAAGTGGATACAATATAATCCGAAAAATAGTTCTATCACGTTGGATCTAATTATATTTAAATATATACAACTTAATAAAAAACTATCCAATTTTAATCGAGTTTTGTCTCGATATAATAATATTTAATTATATTATTATTGATACAATTAAATATAATTAGATACAATTAGATACATTATAATACAAATATATTTAAATAAAAAGATATTAAGCAGACATGGGCGGCGTCAATTACATTTCACAATCATGCCCTTGTGAAATTTGTCCTACAATTAATAATTTTAGACCTACGCTCACACTTGTTCCTTGGCAAATTTCCAATTTTGTCAATACCAGACATGGGCCATAATACCAATATTTGTGTATTTAGTTACAGGCCAATTACTTTTTTACGTCTAATTACATGTAATTGGGTGTAAATGAGTAATTGCCCTGTAATTAAATACCCAGATGTTGTTACTAATCCCCATGTTTGGTATTAAAATTATTACAAATTTTAGAAGGAAGCGTTTAAGCACACAAATGTGAGTATACGTCTGAAATTATTAATGATATTGAAAAATTTGTCAAGTGAATGATTGTGAAATGTAATTGACACAGCCCATGTCTGATATTAAGTTACATATATTTAACCACCATAAAACGGGTTCAAAACAAAAAAATGTGTGTTTGGAATTTTTAAATAACTTAAATTTTGTTTATATTTTCTTTAAGACATAAAATTTTCGTTCTAAACGAAATTGTTAATTTTAGTTTAATTAAAACAAAACGGCAGACACTAGTCTAGTTTGATTTAAAAATTAGTAGTGTTTATGATTTTTAGAGAAAAACGTTTATTTTTCTTCTTAACCTCAACGTTTCTAAATTAAAAAAAAAGGTTTGTCAATATTAAAATGGGCCACTAAAATCCAAATAACAGGTTGCAGAACAACTCATACTGTATTATAATAGCTTATAATTTCTGTTTTACAACCAATGATTTTTATATGCAGTTTGTCCTATTAGCAATAGGTTATTTACCTTCAAACTAGAACAAATTGCTTAAGAACCGGTTCTAGAACCAGTTATAGAACTGATTCTGGGATACTGAAACCTTACAATTTGACTTCCAGGAACCTGGTCTAGAAACGGTTCCATGTAACCGGTGATAAAAGTAGCTTTTCTAGAAAAGGTTCACAGGTAATCTGTTCTAAAAAATTTTGCTGGAGGGTATGTTATTTTTAATGGAAATCGATTTTCGTAAAATATTTTGCGATTTTTGAATTATATATAGTTACATAGAAACTGACTTTGAAAATTTTTTCAGTTTTAGATTATATATAAGTATGTCTAAAATGACAAGAAGACGTTTCTGATGTTTGTATATTATTATGTATTGGGTTATATCTACTGTATTGTCATATATAAAATTAAGAATTGTATTTTTTTTATATATGATTGGATGTTCTTATACATTATACATGAATTTTTTGGTAAGACATTATGAAAATATTATTATGTATAAAAACATATTGATACATATACTATTTTATATGATCATATATTTTTATATTATCGTCATATAACATTT
Organism: Delia radicum; assembly: GCA_021234595.1. NCBI lineage: Eukaryota > Metazoa > Arthropoda > Insecta > Diptera > Anthomyiidae > Delia > Delia radicum. The sequence continues at coordinate 188,631,480 of CM037854.1, forward strand.
TTTTTACTTGGGTAATTAGATCTTTTGTATGCTATTGCCATTACCCACTGACATCACACTGTAGAAAGAAAAGTGTGATAAATATAAATATTTTGAATAACAAATGGCTATGCGGTTTGAGTTCCAATATGTGATTTTTATATGAGTTTCTGATAACCTAACAGACTGCTTCAAACCATATCTTGGTTACTCAACCCGTACTCTTTATGTTTAAGCGAAGTTTTTATAAAGAAGGGTTTTTGTGGACCTTTTTCTTTAACCAAATTCGCCAACCCCGGCGGGGTTAGACTAGAAAATGCTGCTTGCGCGACGTCGCCACAAGTACACTATAGCTGCTTCGTGTAGCTAACAATTATGAACGTTCGGCTGTTGCTTTGTTCTCATTGTGTTAAAAAAATCTCAGTCAATTAGAGTTGGGATTAATCGTTCATTTTGGTGATTCGGTCATTATTGTTCAACTCGAGACAGTGAACTAGTTTGTTCAAATCGTTCACATCGTTTAATCGTTGCTTTTTGCTTTGACTTGTGACTGATCTGCGTGTTGTGAACTTTGTCATTCGTTTAACAATTATTACGCACTATTCATGTTTTACGAGTTTTTTCACAAATTTTACTGTACATAGACAAAAAGTGTTATATTTAAAATTGAAACTTTTCTAACAAAAATTTATTTATTTTGTGTAAAAAACATTTCATTTAATTTAATTGTTTTTCCTAATTTGAAACAATATTATTACTATTTTCTAAAAAAAAATAATAGCTCTTGCAAGAAATTTGATTGAACAGAGATGCAATTGTTCTATTAATAAAAAGAACGAAAAGAACGATTGAACGAAAAGATCGAATATTGGTGAACAAATCACTTCGTTCAATTGAGTGAGTCGTTCAATTGAACTAGTTCGTTCATGAATGACACAACTCTACAGTCAATTGTTGTTAAACTCTTGTTGAGGAAAGATGACGATACGCAACATAAAAAAAACTTATAAAATTGAACTTCGTTTTTTACTGCTACAAATAGAGCGTAAATGCAATAGTATATATTATGCCCTTCACTGTTTTAGGGAGATAGATTAGTTGAAAGTGCAAAGAGAGCTATATTTGGCTCTTTTGAAAATAATTACCCGTTATAATAATGATCACGCAGCAACTTTCATTCACTAAAAATCCAAAATAACGCTAAATATGCACTTAAAAAACATTGCGCTAAAAATATGCACATTAAATTGTGAAATATGCAAAAATATACAACGAAATTATAAAAATATGCAATAGATATACACTAAATATTAGAAATGACACTTTTTGTTTTCGTAATTTGGATTTTAATATCATTTATTCAAAAACTATTAACTCCAGCGACCTTCTCCTCTTTACCCGTGTCCAACTTTGTGGACAGCAAAGGAGCAAATTGAATTATATAGAGATTTGCATCCCATTACATTACATAAATAGGTACAGAAAATCTTTGGGCAAGAATACTGGCCTATGTTCATCAAAGGGATAAAAATATATTATTTAAAAATTCAGTTTTGACTTTACTGGACAAGCAATATTTATCCCCATTATATAATCCAAACTAAGTGTTTTAAAAAAGATATGGAAAGTTCGCCGCATTGCGTAAGGGCTTTCAATATTGGTTAAAATAAAAAATTTTCAACAACGACTTCCTAAAGTTCCACGTGTTTAAAATTATCGAGCCTCAATCTATTAAAAATTTGCAACCGCAGAGAATAATTTTATTTTTTATAGATGTTAAACAAACGTTACATTTTTTTACATTTCATTTATTTTTTCCAGATTTTATTGGGGGATACTAACACAAGCAACAATTCCATTTATAGTTACAACCAATTTCAAGCGTTGTTTGTAGTTTTCTTTCTTAATTTTATGTATTTTAATATTTTTCCACAAATATTCAAATGACATTTTCGATATTACTTTAAAATGTTTGTACATTTACACACATTATGCGTAATATTTATTTTAAGTAGAAATGTCTATTTGAATACACAAAGTGTGTAATTGTAAATAAAAAATGCTTATTAGTACATTTTATTTGTATGTTCGTAGACAAAAAAGAAGTTTACACATTTAGTGTCTAAATTTAGTCATTTTACATGATATTACATTCAATTTTACATATTTTATAGTAGTTAAAGTACAGGCATTATTTAGAGTGTAGTTGCAGTAGGAGGGCAAAGAAGTAAAAAGTGAAATGTTGTTGTATATACAATTGTAAATCACAATTTTTAGTGTCCTGCTGAAACTATTGAGCAAAAACAGCTACAGCAGCAGCACCATGTATGCGTTTCAATGACAACGACATCAAAAACTAGTTGCAGGAATTCATATCCTGCATTATACGCATCCGTTCACTTGTGTAACGTATAAATTGTTCAAAGTAAAAAAAAGCGAACAGAAAAACTGACTTTCAGAGTATAGTAGCACCATTTAAAATTTTATGACAAAAAAAGTAAGAAAATTTATACTTCTTGAAAGAGGAACAATCTACCCTTGGCGGCCTGTCCACACCGCTGATGCTAGGATCTTGCAATTTGGTAAGTGATATCCTAAACAGGAGTAGGACATCTGTATAGAGCTGATTTTTTGAGATTTCTATGGGAAGGGGCTAAAAGGGCAAACGTTTTCCCCTTATCAGCCTGGCCACACCACTAAAGCAACGAACTTGAATTTTGGTATATGGGTACGTTATCTCGAGAACACGTCTGCATTGACGGGATTTTTGGCAATTCTCACGGGGACAGCCAAAAAGGGGAAACATATCCCCCTTAACGGTCTGACCAAACAGTTGATTCAAGAAACTTGAAATTTGTTAAGTGAGTTTCTCATCAGAAGTAGACATCTGTATAGAGAGGATTTTGGAAATTCCATCGGGGAATGGCATAAGGGGTAAAAGTCTCCCCCTTGGCGGCCTGCCCAAATCCCATTGGTCAGAAATTTAAAAATTAAAATATATGTTTCTTCGAATATGAGCTAGCTCAGGAACGTGGTAAAAATATAGGTTAACGTAGGGAAAACGCTCCCATTGGCCGCCAGGCCAAACCACTAAAGCGAGGAACTTAGAATTTGGTATGTGGGTTCCTTATAACAAGAAGTAGGTCTAAAATGTTGAAAATATTTCATTGATATAATGCACATAATCATTGATATTATGCAGATAATTCTCTTATGCAGTTTAAACCCCGTGGATAAAAAACTTGGGAAAAATTGTTGTTTAGACTTGCCAAATGATTATTTGAAAATATCAATTGTTTACATTTTTTGATGCAACATTTTCTAAAAATTATTTCAAAATATAGAAAAGCCTAATCTTATATATTTCTGATTATTATGTTGTGTATAATTTTTGTAAATCAGACTACCGGACCATGAATTTTTTTAATTTACAAATCTAAAATATTCTAAAATTGACTTCGTTTTCACTTAAAGCATAAATAATGGCTGGGTTTTATTAAAATACTTAATTATGTCAGGGTTGCAATTTGACAATTAAAAAAAAAAAATTAAAATATATTAAAAATCTCTGAATTACAAAAATTTTAAATTTGTTATAAAGAATTGTTCACAAATTTATACGAAATTAAAATAATTAAATTAATATTTAATACCTTAAGCCGTCTAAGATTTATATTCTGTCAAAGTTTCAAATTCGTTTGAAAATATTTCCAATAAAGGCAAAAAATTTTAAATTTCTATATCTGCAAACTTTGGTAGCAAAATGTTCAGCGGATTTACTCCGTGTATTTGATGAGTTAACGATATAAACAGTAAATTTAGTAATTATTAAAAAAAAAACAGATAATAACTCTTCAACTTATCGGTTTATTAATTCAAAAATATTTTAATTAGGTCATTTCAGAAGGTTAATAAACAGGGCAAGTCAAAATGTGCCTATGTGCACATGTGGCACATCCACATGTGCTAAGAGTTAAGACATCGGCAAATTTAAATGTGCATCACATGTGACAAAGTGAAAATGTGCTGTGCCGGGCACATTTAAATTTGAAATGTGCGGGATGTGTGGCGCATTTCACATTCAAATGTGAAATTTCAAATTAAATAAAAAAAAAAGTTTTCTATAAAGTACCAAAACAAGTAAAATTTTTTCAAAAAAAGAGTATCATTAAAATAAAAAATACCATTCTTTAAAAAAAGTACATTTTTCAAAAATTACCATTTTCCAAAAACAGTACCATTTTCTAGAACCATTTTTGTAAATTGGTATTTAAACAACAAAATAAATAAGCAAATTATCAATATGAAAAAATTCCAGGATTTCGGAATTTATAAATCTCGAAAATCCCGGAAATCTCGGAATCGGCACACGTAGTATACGTACACTAAAAAATTTACTCACTTACGAATGTTTTTTAACTTATCGCACTCACTCACGACCACGTGAGTAAATTTAGGTTTCACTCGTGTGTGATTCACATGAATCACACATAATTCTGCTAACGTGCCCATTAGGGGTACAACCAAAATAAGGCCCTATCACCACGCTGTAGCCGATGTTGTGCTGAAACCGAAAAATGTTTCCTCAGGTCATTTCAGAACAAAAACTTTCCGCGTCGAAGCCAATTTCTGAAAGTCCTTTAAGATTTTTTTTTTTATTTTTTAAAAATTTATTATTATTTCAAAATTTTTTATATTATTATTATTTAACTATTTACATTTCTTAATGTAATTATACGATTATAATCAAAATCTAAAAACTATCTTTGTTAAGTGAAATAAACTTAAGATTGACAGTTCGTGTTGATTTGCATTGGGAAAAATATCTTGTACGACGTTGATGGCGCGTTCCGCACAAATGTTGCTGCGTTGTGTTTTTGGAATTCTTGATTCATCTTTCACCCAATGTCTTAGCAAGCATTTCTGAGCATTAGTAAAGCCCGATAATGATTTGCTTAAGCCTTGAAGTCATTTTTATTGTAACAATGGTCTGAAAACCAAATGTTGTACTAAGGGCCACATATAAATTCGCATATTGCATATATTTTGCTACGATATTTTGGAATTAGTATGTAAGCTAGAATTGCAAGAATTGCAAGAATTTATACAGAATATTATTCAATATTTAATGGAAAAACTTATAATTTATTTATCATTTAATGAAATTATAACAAAAATATTTTTATTTTTTAGAACTTACTGATCCCAAACTTAATTGCATTTGACGTGGAACCTATTTTAACGATATCAAAAATCTAAAGATGCAGTTCTTATTGTTTTTTTATGCACTACATGGTATGGATAGGGCCATTTTGATATTTTCAAAAATTGTAAAAAAGTTGTATCCCTAGTGCCCATCTATATTTTCTACATATATTGAATAATGTTGCCGTCAGTTCTTCTCCATCTCTATAACTATCATTACGTTTTTCTTATTGTTTTTTAAAGTTAACGATGTTGTCCATTGTTTAAAATTCACCAGTTCATTATTTGCTCTTAAATAGTTACTTTTTATAGCTTTTATTGTTTTCAATTGCTGGTAGTATTGCAATTTCTATTAATATCATTTGAATGTGTGTAAGCAGTTCGTTTTGCATCGATAAGAACTGTAGAGCAATTAATAGCTAAATGGATTTGATTTTTAATTTTCGACATTTTCTGTGTAGTACCATTTTCATTTCCACTAAAATTTATGGTATAACATGTATTAAACAATAGTCTATGCATTGGGGGTCCTATATTGGGCGCCATTTTTTGTAAGATATCTTTTTAAGTTATAATATGTATTGTTTTGTATGTATTGAAAATTTTTTTAATAATTATATTTCAAAACACAAAATACCAATTTACAAATAGGTTATTTTGAGATATTTCTAAGTAAATAATTTGAATAAATTTTTAGTAAAATAACTAAATTTTTATATAACTTTTGATTAAGTTTTTTTTTTATTAAAAATAGATTTATGTTTTTAGGAGAGAAATAAATACTTATACACCATAAAAATATATTTATTTTACTACTTTAAGTAGTGACACTGAAATTGGCAATATTTTGCACATTTATTTTGTAATAAATTATACCGAAAAGAAAAAAAAAAACAAAATCCCATGAAATGAAAATATACAAAACAGTAGAATCTCTTAAAAACAGTGCAAAAAGGTTACAAAATAAGGGACAAGATATCAGTAACTTCAAACAAAATTATCCTTTTAAAGTAGGATTGACTGTGTATGTTAGGGTTGTAACTGTTTGCATTTCTTGACAATATCAATAATTACAGAACATAGTTGTGTAGACCCTGAAAAACATTAAGAAACAGGATATAAAAATTTTCGCTGTGGTTAAAAAAATTTTCCGCAAGAAACGCAATAAAGTTTTAATTAAAAATTTTGTATTTATTTTTTTTTTAATGCATTATTTTACCTAAAATTATATAGTTTATTGTTGTGAACCAATACTATCAGATATTTCCTACCCCAAAATAGAGTTTTTCAATACAAAAATATAAAAAATAATTGTAAAGTTTGTAAAAATGCTCTAACTCCCCTCCTCAAAAACTTTCCCTGGATTTGTGCCTGCCATATATGAGCACATTTTCCAAATATGAAATCCCATATACCTTCATATGAGTCCTTTTTGAATATATGTAGTCACATATGAAACATATATTTTCATATTTGAACATATTTGTACACTCAGGGAACTTCTGCTTTAAAAATATGTAGTTGTTTGGGTTGTAATACAGTTTATTTATTTTTAATGTAAATGTAAGTCATTTGCAGAACAAATAAAATTTTTAACTAACCTTGTAGTTCATTTAAAAAAACAACTCACATCAAATGACTGTTTTATGATTTTACATTAATTTTTTACAGTTGTTTTTTGTTATTTAAAAAAATAAAAATAAATAAATGTTTGTTTATTTTTTACTACCATGTGGTTCATTTTTACTACAATTGTTAGTCATTTTTTGAACATTAAAAAACAAATGACAATGTTAGTTGAATTTAATGAAATGTAAGTCGCCCTTTTTTTAAATGAAATTTCATTTGTTTTTAACTACAATTGCTGTCGTCTTTACCAACATAATTTCCTAAGTGTACACTTAGAATACTATGTAGGTAAAGACCAATGCAAATGTAGTTAAAAACAAATGAAATTTCACTTCAACAAAGGACGACTTACATTTAAGTAAATTCAACTAACATTGTCATTTGTTTGTTAATGTTCAAAAAATTACTAACAATTGTAGTAAAAATTAACCACATGTTAGTAAAAAATAAACAAACATTTATTTTTTTAAATGACAAAAAACTACTATAAAAAATGAATGTAACATCATAAAGCAGTTATTTGATGTGGTCAGTTTTTTTAAATGAACTACAATATTAGTAAAAAATTTAATTTGTTCTACAAATGACTGACATTTACATTAAAAATAAAGAAACTGTATTACAACCCAAACAACTGCATATATTTAAAGCAGAAGTTCCCTGATCGTATATATACTAGGGTATTCAATCGGTTAACCGTTACTCGATTAATCGATGAATTTTAATCAAACAACTGTTCAAGTAAATTTAAATGGCCAATTTCGAGTAACGAATAACTCGAACAATTTTGGTCGATTAATCGAGTAAATCACTATATGTCATATTTCAGTTTATATTTCATTAAAAAAAACTTATATTGTTTCGTATTTTTTATAAATAGTTTTATTTTAAATCGAAAACATATTTCGGGGTTCAATAAGAACGTAGTATAAATTATAGTGCAATGTGTCAGTTACCTTGTTAATTTAAATAATCTATATGTATGTTTAGTAGGGCTACAAATTTTTCACGTGCCACCATGATATAGGCAATACTGTACTGACAAAAATATTTGTTTTTGGTAATTTTGGAGAAAGAAAAGACGTTCTGCACCTTGGTATCGGTGCCTAAAATATCACATTTTTAGCAATTTCTAAAGACATTTTCAAAATATCCTTGAACAATTACAGACATTATTATACGCAAATATATGCTCGAAAATACAAAAAAAATTAAGACCAAAAGGTCCGATATCCATAAATGAAGCGAAATGTTTAAGTATCTTAATATTCAACAAAAATAAAAATCGCAACAATCGCAAAACCATTAGATTGTGTTAAATTTTTTTGAAAGATTCGAATTGTACATAACTTATCATAATTTTTGGTGTTACAGCTCGAATTGGGCCGGTGGCTCTTTTCTTAAGTTCGGATCTATCTATATTCAACTTAATCAAATAAATTAAAGGTTAAAGTAATTTATATGATTTTTTCTCTATATTTTTCATCTTTATTATTCCTCTATTATTATAATAAATTATTCTTCTATTATTATATTATTGATCTACATTATTTTTGCTGTTTGCAAAAAATTCTAAAAGTTATATCTCTAATATCTTCTTAAAGTCGAACTTTATCAAAACGAAAGAAAGTAATTTAAACCCCCTTAATTGTATACTGTTTTAGAATATTTTTTTTAATTTGAAATTAATTTCCCCACCTTTTTTTAGTGTTGATAAAACACATTTCGGAACTCCCGATTTTGTATTTATTTTGTGTTTTATTATGAATTTTTAAGGAAAAATTAATTAAATAAAACTATTGAAATTATTCGAGTTACTCGAGTAATTTTAATTTTTTACTCACTTAATCGAGTAAGTTAAAAACCTCAAAATCGAGTTACTCGTTTACTCGAACAAAACCAAACCCGAGTAATTTGAATACTCTAATATATATACGTACATTTTTAACCGGGGGTATTAAATATGTTCCTTTAATATGTTTTATATTTATTTCCACAAATCATTGTAGTCGAAAGAAATGAATTCGTTCGTAATTTCCCAACATTTCTATTTACAAAATATCCAAAAATATTTTCAATTATTATATTTTGGCATTTAAGTTTTATCAGAACACTATTTTTTTTGCCAAAATTCAAACATTTGTAAAAACTAATTATGAGGTGGTTTTTCACTACCATTTTCCACAGTGCATCGGTGCAGAAGAGGTTTGCTCCGAAAAAAACGATATTTATTATCAGTACAATATTGTCCATAAGGTGGTGCCCTGTAATTTTATCGCAACAAAAAAAGTTATAACCCTATTGCATTTGTGTGTATGTGTGTAAATAATACAATCACGAATAAACAATAAAAATACGAGAAAAAAAACACACCCAAATGTAAATATGCGAGAAAAAATAAATGCAATAAAATTGTGATATAAGGATAAACATGATGGAAACAAATCGTTTTTTTTTTCTTCTGTCCTTGCCTCATTTAAATGTGATAAAAGTATTTATAGTCCAGAAGTAAAAACAAATAAATTGTAAAATGGTAGAAATAGAAAACAACAACAGCAACAACAATAACAACAACAACAACAATATGAAAAAGTTCAAAAGAAAATAAACCAAATATATCTAGTCGTATTTACTGAATATTTTAACAAATAATAACATTTTGATATCAACACATTAGGGGTATAAATGGCAACATATTGTTGGGGGTAAAAAATTGAATTGAACATATATCTGTCTTCCCTGAGAGTTCGGGGGGGGGGGGGGATGAGGGTACAAGGGAAGTTTGTTAAACTGTCACAGCTCGTTTTGTTAACCGAACAAATAGTTGGAATTAATAACTTGTCCTTTTTTTTCATATTTGTTGGTTGCTGGAGTATTTAGTTTCATCTCGTTGATGAATGTGTAAAAATATGGTTTTTATTTGATTTATTCAAGCATGTATACAATTTTATAGAATAAATGAACAATAAAATAATAAAAAAAAATACCACTACAAAAACAGACAACAATAAGAGAATGGCAGGATTTATTTTTATGGGAAAGACCGAAATAAAAAAATAAAATATTTTTATATGAGTCATGTGAATAATTGCAGTATTAATCCATAAATATTGAAGGAGTGGGTCGAGTTATACTGTGGGATAAATGTAAAAATAATTTGAAAGATATTAAAAATGTGTCCCTTTCATGACTGAACTGCAACTAAGAGTTTAAGTTCCTCAAATTTCAAAAATAGTTTTTTTCTTTTTCCCGTCAAAATTTGCGAGCATACAAATATCGTTAAACACATCATTGGCTAAAACAGGACTAAACTTAAAAAGTTTTCAAGGCATGATCTATTTTTAGTTTGATAGAAATATTTATTTTCCAACAAAAGCTTCACTGGTACAGTGAAAATTTATTTTAATACTAAGGGCCATTATTACAACTTGCCTTTAAAGTAAATGTTAGTAAAAAGTAACTTTAGCTAAAGTGAGGAATAAAGAGAGCTATAATGTTTTTCGTTATTACAACTTCCCAATAAAATAAAATTAATATTTTTGATAATGTGGCAGCACCAAACTAAAAACCGATTATTGGTTTATGAATTGGTTTATAAAAATACGTAGTGGCAACGAACTTTTATTTATTTGTTTACAAACAAACAATAATTTGTGAAATTCGGTTGTGAAATTCGGTATTTTCTTCTTCTTATTTATAGAGCAGAAAATGTGGTAACTTTAAACACATAAACCTTACGTTTAAAGTTAAAGGCAACAATATCTTCCCTTTAGCTTATCGGTCACTTTTAGCTTAAAGTATACTTATAATAACGAAAAACTACACTCAAAAAAATAAGTTAGTAGAAAAGTTAGTAAAACGTCTTGTAAATCAGGTATACTATTTTTTAGCAAATATTTTTGCTAAAATCGTGTTTTCAGCTAAAATTTTTGTTATACTTATTCAGCACTTAACTGTTTTATACTAATGCTTTACTAATATACTAATGTTTTACTAATTAATTTTGCTAAAAAAAATTGTGCTGATAAGCAGATGTCGCGGCATGTCAAGATGTAGTAGAGAAGAGGAAAATGATATTAAAAAGTACAACTCTAACAAGACAAGTAAAAAAATCAACCATGAAAAAACATATACAGACATGTAGACAGAGTAAAGAGAAAGACAAAAACACACATCTTAGGTAGATTTGTATGGTTTCTTTTCTTATTGCAAAAAAGGGTTGTTTTTTTCGTTTCGTTTGTTTTGTTTATTTTTTCGTTTCATTTCTAGAATTATCTTCGGCAGTTTCGTCATAGCATCATTAAGACAACCATTGATGTAAGTAGTTGAAAGAAAATTTTTGTTATGTTATATATATTTATTTCTATATATTTTCAGATATTAAATTAATTCATGTCGTCAATGTGGGAAAATTAAAATTGTTATATTTCGTTATTATAGTAAATTATATTTAAAAGAATCACAAAAATATGTTTTATGATTTTCAGCAAATAAATTAACTAAATTACAATTTTTCTACAAATTTTTTGCGTTTTTTTCAGTCTACTAAAATTCAGCAAAAAATTTATTAATTTTTACCAACGCTTTTTTATTTCTAATCTACTAAGTGTTAGCAAAACTTTTGCTGAATCTACAAATTTTGTTGCTAAAAATCAGCTCGCTGATTTTCAGCAAAAGATTTTGCTGACATTAGCAACTTTTTTGCTAGCATCCTCCTGACTAAAATTTTGCTGACTCAGCAAAATTTTTTGCTGACTTTACAAACTTTTTTTTATGAGTGTAAAAATCTGTCAGATAACATCCGAACTTTAGCTATTGGCAAGTTGTAATAATGGCCCTAAATGGTATTTTTTAGTTGCAACAGATTTAAAATTGCTGGCTCATGTTTCAAATTGAAAAACAATTTTTTAATTTTTTTTGTTTGCATTTTGGTAAGGGAATGTTCCCTAATGTGGAGTTACATTTACTATTTGGGCTATATAAAAAAAAACTAAGTGGAATATTCCAAATCTAAAATAATAAGCTTATAGGCCAAACTCCTTCAGCATTTTTCGGCTATGAATCATTTTATTGTGGAGGCTAATTTAAAAAAAATGTTTAAAAGCGCAACATTAGGGAACGTGTATCTGCACTCATAGAAAAAACGTGCAGTAAAAAAAAACTACTGAAAATCAGTTTAAAATGCCGTTGCAGAAAAAACTGTTAAATTAGAACTTTTTTTGCTAAACATTACTAAGAGAAGAATAGCAAATATAAATCTGTCGAACTTACAAATATTGAGCTAAATTTTAGTTAGTTGAAAGTAACAAATTAATCAGTAAAATAATTTGCTAAAGATTAGTAGACAAAAAAATCATAAAAATGTCGAATTTTTAAATGTTTTTTTTTGTTAAAGCGAATAAAAGTCTGCCTTTATGAAATCAGCAAACTAAAATCATTTAGCAAAAATTTCTGTTGATTTTAGCAAAACAAACTGCTATTTGCAATCTACTAAAGTTGAGGTAAATATAGCAAAAATTCTGTTGATATTACAGTTTTTATTTGTTATTTTTTTGTTATTTTAGTTAAAGCTTCTGCTAATTTTAGCTGATTAAATTGCTATTTTCCATGAATCACAATTCACATCGAATTTTGTAAAGAAGAAGAAGAAGAAGTCACCCAATGTGGAGACGAAATATTAGAAATAAATAATTAATAAAAAAATGATCTTAAGCTCGTTTAAACTAAAAAGAATAAAATAAAAGAAGATCGAAGAAATCTTAACATTGCTAACAGATTTATTTTTCTGTTCTTATTTTATTAATATTTATATTTAGCATAAAAGCTGCTACTTTTAGCAGTTTTTTCTTCTACGTCACTTTTACCTAATTTTTAGTACACTCATAGAATTAAACATGTAAAAGTAGCAGAAAAAGCTACTAAAAATTAGTTACAAATGAGCTTGAAGAAAAAACTGCTAAAATTAGCACATTTTTTTTTACTAAATTATAGTAATATAATAATAGCAAATATAAATCTGTTGAATTTACAAATATTTAGTTTTATTTGAGCTAAACCTGTTTTCCCAAAGTTGGCAAGTTCTTTCCAGAAGTTCTAGCATATTTGAGCAGCTAATGGTTACCCAGCAGTTTTAAGCAATCAATTTCTATATGTCTTGTTAGCTCAGCGGGTAAAGCTGTAGACTGCCAATCTGGCGGCCAGTCGCAGTCGGGAAATTAGACTTTTTTTTCCGTTAAGTTTACCTACATTCCACAGTTCTAAACGAATTTAAAAAAATTTAAATTTACAAAATAACTGGCTAAACTGGCGATTACTCATGACTGAAGTCGTTTATTATACAAATTTTAAAAACTGTGTGATATTAACGAAATGCGTATCAATTTTTAATCAATTTCTCTATTAAAAACATTTTCAAATCCGCGGTCATTTTTTTTTTTTATTTTGTATAAACAATTTTTGCTGAAAATAGAGCCTTTTTATTTTTCTTACAACATCTTCAAAAATTTACCAATCGCGTTGATCTTATATTGAGAAGAATGTTGATACCCACTATACTTCATCGACATCCAAATTTTACAATATTGAAGAAATGTTGTTCAAGAAGTGCTGTTCAAGAGCAAATACATTAACATAATTTCATTTAACAATTTGTTAACTTTTTTTTTACTAAAAAACATGAGTAAAGTAGTAACAAAAAATATTACAAATATTAGGATTTTTACAAAAAATAAGCATGTCATGTTCGTAGTTTAAATATAAGACTTTGGAATTTTCTTAAAATTGTTTTATTGATGGGCATTTGTAGAGCAGAATATTGTTTTTTAATTAAAGAAAAGTTTAACGATTTTGGTAAGATAATAAAGATGCTGACTATTTTATATAATTATTATCAAAAATCTAAATTTGTTACCGCGGATTTACCAAAAAGTATCAATAGAGAATATAATTGTCTGTCATTTGAGACATATTTTTATTTTTTTTATAGCAGAAATATGAAACAAATTTAATTTTTTTAGTTTCGACGATTTATTAAGGACATTAAATAAATTAATTTTAAAAATCGTCTATGAGGATTCCATCTGAAATTTAGTCAATTATTTTGAAAATTAAATTTTTTTTTTATATTCGTTTAATTTGCTCAAAAAAGTCAAATTTTCCTTACTGTGCCAGGGTTTGAATCCCGGCAGGACTAAAAAATTATAAAGAAACTTTTTAGTAATTATATTTTGAAAAATTACCTTTTTAGACCATCTATTTTATGGCTTTACCAAAGTTAAAAATTTTGTTTACCCAGTGCATTTTCAACACTTCTTTGAACAGGCGCTCCTTTTGTCTAATGCTCATATAAATTTGGGATTTGGAAAGCACTTGCACCACTATCTTCTAGTGCTTTTTTCATAAAAACCGTAGACATTTTTGCAAAACAAGTGATACTTTTTATAAGATTACCGCCTTCTAGTGCTTTGCCAGTGCATTCTCTTATTACCACCCATAATATCAGGCTGGGCATATATGAAACACGGCAAAAAACGAAAAGCAGCCTTTACAGGAGTTTACAAAGCGTCCGAAATTAATGCATTACCAGTGCTTTTTTTCTAAACCATACACATTTTGCATAACAAGTGCTTTAAAAGCAATCTTTTCAAACGTTGGCAAAGCATTTGTGTTATGTGCTTTGCCAGTTGAAAATTTTTTAAGACCATCGTCTTTTAGAGTATTGCCACTCATTTGTTTTTATTATCACCCATCTACCTTTGAAAGGACTAATAGGATTCGGTCAGGTTACGTTTGAAGGGCATCATCTTAGATTGATAACGGGTATGCGTATTTTTATAAAAATCGGCCAAACTAATATAGTTTATAGGAGTACTAAATAAAGTTTGTTTTTTATATAGGTACTGAACTTTAAGTTGGCAACACCTTATTTACTGGCGGCCATTTTGTCAGCTGTCAAGTGATTTATGTTTAGTTTAGTTTGGCATTTCAACATTAATAGACTGACGCCTGAACAACGCTTCCAAATTGTGCAAATTTATTTTGAAAATCATGGTTCTGTTCAAAATACTTATCGCGCACGAATTTTGTTTATCGATGGAGCTCACCTTTGGTTGAATGAATACGTCAATAAACGAAACTGCCGTATTTGGAGTGATGATAATACTCAAGTGCATGTTGAGACACCGTTACATCCAGAAAAACTGACTGTTTGTTGCGCTTTATGGGCTGTTGGAATCATTGGGCCGTACTTCTTTAAAAACGATGCTGGTCAGAACGTTACAGTCAATGGTGACCGCTATAGAGCCATGATTACTGACTTTTTCGCTCACCAATTGAACAACCATGATGTGCAGGAGCTGTGGTTTCAACAACGTTGTGCAACATGTCACACAGCTCGTGCCACAATTGATTTATTGAAGGAAACGTTTGGTAAACGCATATTTTCACGTTTCGGATCCGTGAATTGGCCTCCAAGATCTTCCAATTTAACGCCACTGGACTATTTTCTGTGGGGATGTGTGAAGTTGCTAGTCTACGCCGATAAGCCCGAAACGATTGACCACTTCTAGGACCACATTCGCCGAGTTATTGCGAATATACGGCCAATATACGGCCACAAATGTTGGAAAAAGTAATCGAAAGTTAGACCTCCAGATTAGACTACGACCGAGCCAGCGTTGGCGGTCATATGCCAGAAGTCATATTTAAATTATAATGCCAGAAGTTTATCTTTCGGATAAAGTAAATTTCATGTCAATTTAAAAAAATCATCATTGTTTTATTCTATTTCAAAGTTCTATACCTCTATAAAAAAACACCCTTTACGAACAATTTTTTTAAATATATTGAAGTAAAGACACGTTTTCATCGAATTTCGCAATTGCCGAAAAGCGAAAATCGTAATTGCTTGTAATACTAATTTTTTTTTATTTGATTATTTTTAACTTTTTTGTCCATTATAGGCGAAACTAACAGATAAAACGAAATTTAAAAAACACCTTTACTGCTTGTTTTTACGCTTTTGATATTTGAATTTTATTGCAAACAGAAGTAGGAATACTAAAGGTTTAAAACTAAATTTTACTTGATTTTTTATACATTTTTTTCTTTAAAAACACTGTCCTTTTATGTGGCGAGTTAAAAACAAATATAAATAATAAAATTTACACAAATATGTTTTTTATTCGTTGGTTTTTATTTCTTCATCATCAACACATCATAATGTAAAGCATCAACCTAAAGTTATATATGTATATTATATACCTACATTAGACTGGCCCAGTCTTGTATGAAAAAATATATACGTATAGTCCAATTCTTTCTCCACAAGCTTGCTTTTGTTACATTTATCAAAATATTCGGGTATACCAACAATTGGCTCAATCGGACGATATTTAGAGGCAGCTATAAAATGTGACTTTTGGGTTTCGTTTCTTATATTACGTGCAATTACAAGCATTTCAGCGTTATTGTATTTGTTAATATATATTGTTGACTGTGTATTCTTGTTTTACAGTGTATCTTATCTTAACTAGCTCTATATTCATGAAAATCTAGATAGATCCATCCCTCGGATCGCGGATCCAGGGGAAGGGAAAATGGGACATTTCCTCCCACAAAATAAAATGTTTCAATACAAAAATGTAAAAAAGATTAAAAATAATTCCCTCTTCAAAACGTTTTCCAGGATCCCAGGAGCGGATCCTTATATAAAGTATTCTGAAGGCAGCATTAGAAAGAATAATATTAAGTAAAAATAAAGTTAATCCAAGTGTACTTATTGCCGATGAGTTTAAATTTTTTTAAAGTAGTTCCGCCTACTAAATCCGAATCTGAAACGTTCCACCTGCTCGCCTTTCCGAATTATGGACTATTCTTTTTTTTTTAACCCTCAAACCCGGACAAAAATGGTTTATTAGTCAATATTTTGAAGATGTCTTTAAAATCTTGTTTATTTTTTACGGATTTGATTCGTACATAAATTTAGCTCTCATTTGAGTAAAAATATTTCGGGAAAGGTGCAAGGATATTTTGGAACCCCAGAGGGGTGCAAAATATGATCTTATTTAAAAATGTACTTACGGCATTAAGATTTGTTAAAAAATGTTGACATATTAAAATTATTAATTAACTTTATTTATAATATACACTTCAATAAATAAAACGAGAGGTCAAACTTGGAAATCCATTAAGTATATTCAGAAATATATGCAAAATAGACTAAAATTTTGAAACCAAATTTTTTTTTGAAGTAACCTAGGCCTATATTCCAGGAGGCTTATTCAATTTAGCTGTTTTGACATCAGATTCATGTTGAGGAGCCGAAAAAAAATCTGTGCAAATATCTTTATCCATATAAAATTTGAATTTCTGTTAAATTTCGGCCTAACCCTGAAAAATTGTTAATTGATAGCGACCTCTTAATATTGACCGATTTGGCTGAAATTTGAACTGAGTAGTACTGAGCACTATTGGAACAGGGCAGCTCTAAAATTCGACTGTCTTTTTAGTTGGGCCACCCTAACCTACATCCTTTTTATTTTACAAATCATCATAAAAAACACACACACAAAAAGAGACTAAAGCTGAATTCTATATAAAATTATTTATAAAAAAAATTAAAATCCTGCTATTCATATGCAAATATTATATTTTAAAAACCGCCAAAACAAAGAGCCTGGATGTAAAAAAAAGGAATCCCTTAATATTTGTTGTGAATTTATAACAATTTTTTTTCCACATTTTACAAATTTTTATCACTCTTGTTAAAAAAGAAAACCGAAAAAAAAAAATGGCAGAATGAAAAGTATTTTTAAAAAATATAAAACGGAAACTTACCAGCAAATACTGATGTTGAATTATGTCGTGGATCATATGGACACACAGCTTGTCCATTTTTAGTTGCCTCTAGGGTATAATTGTTGTCGTTGATTATATAAGTGTTACACATGGGACGAAATGAATTTGTACCGCATACAAATAAACGTCCGGGTGATGTAACGACCATGATGCGTATGTAATTTTGGCACGCCTCCTGCAAAGAAACAACAACGACAACAAAAATTGTGGCTTAAAAAAAGTGGTGTCAACAATTTTAATTTTAAATTAAATAAAATAAATAAAAAATAAAATAAAAAACCGAAGATATGAATGAATAAATGTTTGCATTTTTTGTTTAACAATTTCGTTATAATACTGTGATAATTGTACAGGTATTTACAAGTTTCTTATGGCAAGTAATTTATAATTAAAGGTGTTGGTAAACCGGTGAATGGCTGATAAATAATATAAATTAAATAAATATTTTCACCGACGAAATAATTAATTGCATTGAAACTCATTGTATTGGATGTTCGTGATTTACGTGTCGTATGAGCAATATTAATTAACTTGACATATTACTCATACGCCATGCATTACACAAATACTACAATTTGGCAAAATAAGACATCCCAGCTAAATAAGAGCTGAGGGAGAAGTATGTATGTAGTGAAAACAGCATATCTACCCAGCAAAATAAAGCGGAAGTAATGCTTTAAGAAACTCTTTAACTTGACTTCCAAAGCATTAGTATACGCACATTTTTCGCTTTCATAGAAGTTATTGTTAACAACTGCCAAATAAATATGTTAAATTGAAAATATTTTAAACATCATTTGCATCACCATATAAATTAATTGATATCTAAATTAATAACATCCTAAGAAGTGCTTTTTCATAAGTTCATATATTTTCTTTTTTTTATATGG
The DNA here is from genome assembly GCA_021234595.1 of Delia radicum. Taxonomy (NCBI): domain Eukaryota; kingdom Metazoa; phylum Arthropoda; class Insecta; order Diptera; family Anthomyiidae; genus Delia; species Delia radicum. The sequence continues at coordinate 188,650,040 of CM037854.1, forward strand.
AGGTTAAGGTGGTAAGAAGGTTACGAATCGATTTTGGACTGGGGAGATAATTTATTTTTTTTTAATTTTTTAGTATTTTTTTATTTATCACCATTGCTGTACTCAATATACACTTCAGATTTTAAAATTCCAAAATATATGAAAATTGCTTATTATGCAGACGATACTGCATTAATTTCCTCAAGTAAACTGACCAGTGCGCTCCTAAAACAAAAATGGAGAAAGGACTTATAAATTGCAATAAATATTTCCACAAGTGGAACATTTAAAATTAATCCAAATAAGAATCAAGCAATAATCTTTGCATTCCACAAATCTCCCAAAAGACTGCCAAGGCGTCAACTAATGAAAACGTCATATTACGATGTTAAATATCTTGGTGCTGTTTTGGACAAAAAACTCACATTTAAACAGAATATTAATGAAATATGCCAAAAAGCAATTAAATCATTTAGAGCTTTATGGCCGTTACTAAATAGACGGTCGTATTTAAACTACAAAAACAAAAACCTACTTTTTAAAAGTGTTATAAAAGTGGAGTAGTGCTGCTAAATGTCACCTTAAAAGACTACAAATTATCCAAAATAAATGTCTCAAAATGATAAACAACAAACACTGGAGATATCCAACAAGGTTTGTTGGATACACGAAGAAACTGGCTATGAAAAAATCATGGACTTTATAACAAGAATTAATAATAAGTATTTTGACAAAACTGAAAGTTCTTTTTATCCACTGAAAAGAGAATTAAGACTATCAACAAATAATTAAACGCAAAATTACCAAACGGAAATGACATATTTATGGAGGACTATTATTTCTAATAGTACTACTGTAAACATACTCGTATATAGATTTTCGAACAATATTTGAATTACTTTTAAATCATGTAAAGGTCTTTACCCATTTTGCATTTAAAATCATCAAATAAAGAAAAAAAAATTGTAAATATCTTTGACCCAATGTATCATTTGTTGTAATATCTATGTAAAGATAAGATCTCATATTTTAATATCTAGTTAGTAAAAATGTAAATAAAGGAAGAATATTTAAATCTTAAAAAAAAAGTAATTTAAAAACGACCAACTAATTAACATCTTGACTTTAATCGTAAAGAGAAAAATTGTAGAAATTTGAAAATGAAAACTTGTGAAAAAGAGATAGGATTAAGAAGAAGAAGCATTCTAGTTGAGAAATGAATTGTGCATTGGTATTAGTTAATTCTGTCTCTTCCCCAGTTGGCCAGATAGTCTAACACGAAATCGTCGTCGATGATGTCTTTAAGACATTTTAGAATTTGTCGTCTACATTTTCCTACTGAGGACAAGATTTACGACAAGGTGGTATAACTTGTCGTGCTTTGGGCATAATAAAACATTATTGAGGACAAAATGAGCGACCAATGCATGCATTGTGTCCTGTTTAAAGCCATATACACGACTAACTGAGCGACAATGTTTTGAACGTGTCATGAATAAAGTAACATAGAAAATAATAATTAAAAATATGTCAAGGTCTTTGTGTAGGGAAATTGCACGCAAAACGCGTAATATTTTAAATATTCATCGACGACAAAACAAAGCACATTATCGTCCATCTTATCGTCAACGACAATGCAGGCTACCATGTCGCGCATATGATCGTCAACGACAATGTGAGCTACCATGTCGCTCATATAATCGTCAACGACAATGTGCATGAAAATGTCGCCCAGATGGTCGTGAACGATTTAGCGGACACTTGTATGAAAAAGTCGTCAGCGATTTACATGGACGGTCGCCAAAGTGTCGTTAGTAATTTACCATGTGTCTTGTACGCGTCGTCGATGTTGTCTTGAAGACATGACCAACAGGGTCTGATCGCAACAATACTTGTGTGTACGTAGTGTGACAAAACTCAACTTTAGCCACAGTCATCGCTGTGTCGACCGTGGCTCAACTCGTTAAGAGGTGAAATTACAATGCATAGCTTGATGCTAAGGCAGTGAGTTCGAATATAGAGCAAATTAACAATATAAAATACTTTGTTCAATTGACACATAAATGACGAGTCCCAGGAGGGGGACGAAACTGCGGCAGTCTGGTGTATCCCTTGTGTCCGTAAAAAATGTTTCAATAAAAATGTTTTCTTCTTCTTCTTCCTGTAAAGAGACTAACTAAAGAAAATTATTCAAGTTCGAGGCCATACTCTACATTTCTTCATTAGGATATTGTCCTAACATATAATCTATAGAGTTTTTGTTTTCAAATTTATTAATTGACCACTTTCAAATTTCAAAACTGTTATCCAGAGTTGAAAAACACTTATTTTATAACATCTGCTTTTGGCCTTTGCGATCGGACATTTTGTTGTGTTGATAAAAAAAATGCAAAAAAGTATATCACTGCTAAAAATTAGTTTATCGATTGTATGTAATCTTTTAAGATCTAACCGATTGAAACATGAATTTTTCAAATTTGTTTCAAGATACGATATACTTTTAAGGTGTGCATTGAAACGTGTGGAAGGAATATTCTGAAAAATTCGATTAAAAAAATGATTTTGCCTTGAATAATCTATTTGATTTTGTAATTAATATATATTTTTTTTAATTGCTTAAAAAAAGCCAAAAATATTGTTTTTAAAATATTACATTTCAATACTGGAATTGGAAATTTAAAATTTTTTAAACCAGGTTTGTAGTCAAGACTTCAAACTTTCTTAGGCTTTCTATTAAGTCGTTCTGTCGTTTTCGTATCAGAAGTAATAGGCCCTTAAAAAAAGATGTGCCTTTGACGACACGTCGGCAAAAAAGGGCTAACTACGAAATATGGTCGTTATAATGTCAAAATTCGATAATTAACAACAAACATTTTTATAAATAATTTTTTTATTTTTTATTTATTGAGTAATTAATATAAATATTTACAATAATTTTATATTTTAAATTTAAGAGATCAATTAATATAAATTTCTCTACTTAAATATTTGCATACCGAATCTATAAATCAAGTTATCAAATAAATTTTATTTTTTATTTATTTATTTTTTTTTCTAATTAATAATCATATAATTACAAATTGTATACTATTACCCTAACCCACACCCGGCCTGAAGCAAAGTTCAGTTTGAAAAAAGTGACGACAAAAAGTAACTATGAAATCTTTTTGTGGGCGATCTGCCCTTCCAGAAACCGTATCCCATGAAATCCTAGCTGATCCTGCTTCAGAAATATAAACATTTCAATAAAAACAAATAGGAAATATTATTTGATTTGCTTTTAAAAAAAATATATAACATAATCATAATTAACGGCTACTGCATTTAAGTTGTGGTGTGTATATCAAACTAGCAAATTACGTCGATCATATGCGCTCCAGATCGAACAATATGAGCCATATTTACAAAGAGGGCATTTATGAGTTTGAAATTGAATTAAATAAAATAGAAAATAGACCAGTTATTTATGCAAACGCCACAGAGATTCTCAAATATATTTTTGATCAACGCTCTACGGAACATATCGAAAGAAATTTTCTAATTCTATTTTAGAAGAAGATGATCCAATTCAAATAGATAGTAGTGAGAATAAAAAAATGCCGTACTGTGACGGAGGAAGTTTTGCTTAAAATAGGAAATTGAATTGTGTTTATTGATTAATACTATTATGTATAGTACCCAAATATAAAAGAAACTTATGAAAATGTAAAAAATATATCGGATTTAATACAACTCAATGACATACCATTTAAATTTGTTTCGGATTTGAAACTTTTATTAATTGCTATTGGCCAACAGACTGCAACATACCCATGTCCTTATTGCTTTGTAAAGTTAAATAAATTACAGAACCATGATGTCCAAAGTATAGAGCTAAAGTCCTTTAAACATTTGAAACAGGATTATACAAAATTTAAGTCTTCTGGTAAGGATAAAAAGAATGCTCCACAATGCCATAGTGTAGTTAATCACCCCCTATTTGTGAAAGAAGATGACGACGAAGATGATAACATCCATGTAATTGAAAAATGTATTTTACCTGAACTCCATCTTTTACAAGGATTTGTCAATTACCTCTTTTGGAATGGCATAGTTCCCCTTGTAGGACGGGAAATAGCTCTATTATGGCCAAAGAAGTTGAAGCAAATTCCGAAAAATTATAACGGCGATATTTTTGAAGGGAACGCTTGCAAAAAACTTCTAAGAGAAGCGGATAAATTGGAGGGTCTAGAAATCTATGATGAAATTGGAATATTTAAAATTCAGCCTTTCATTGCATCATTTAAAGCTATGAATACTATTGTTGACAATTACTTCACAACGAACATAGTCAATATTACTAACATAAATAAGCACTTGACTGAACTTCGTAGATCTTTTCAAAGTACGAATGTTTCCCAAACTCTTAAAATTCATGTAATTCTTGATTCATGTAATTCTTGATCATATATGAATTATGATGGTGGGTTTTTGGTACGAACAAGCTGGCAAATCTATTCATAGAGAATTTCTAAAATTTTCTGATAGATTCAAGATAAATATTATCGATGATCCAACTTTTTCGGCACGATTGAAAAAAGCGGTAGTTACTTTTTTTCTCAGCATTTATAAAAAATCATTTTTTATTAGTGGATTAGGTCTATTGGAGATACCACTTAAAAAAAAAGCGCCGAGGTATCTATCCCAAGGATGGTGTGGAAATTATATCAACTCTGTTAATTAAACATGCAGTTAAATATTTTTTCACCTTGAACAAAAATTTCGGGAAGTTACCCATACAATATTATATAGCATATCCGTGTGTGTAGTTGCCAGACCTCCCATCGGAAAGTTTGAAGAATTTTCTATCGACTGAATTTCACAGAATCAAATTATTTTAAGTCGTTTTTAGTAAGTCTTAAATTTGGAAACTCGAAGATTCTGGATCTTGAAATTGTAATGTTGATATTTCTGAAACAGGGTCAGCTAAAATTTCATGGGATACGGTTTCTGTAAGGGCAGATGGCCCACAAAAAGATGGCATAGTCACTTTTTGTCGTCATTTTTATCAAACTGAACTTTGCTTCTGGCCGGGTGTGAACCGAGCACTAGCTAATATGGCCTTCGGCGCGTTGTAGCGAAAACAGACCAGTGCCTCTGGTTGGAATCGAACCCACGACCCCTGCACAGATAATCCAGCACGCTACCAACTAGCCTACCGGGGCGCACATCAAATAAATTATTTTAGTTTGTATATACAGAAAAATATTTAGAAAAAAACCCTGTGAGATAAGAAAAGGTTGTTATGAGTTAAAAGAGTTAGGTAAATATAAATTTTTATTTTTATTTTTTTTAGTTATACTTGTTAAAAAATCGTTAACTTATGAAACAAAAAATTAAAATTACAGAATTCATAGGTATCCCTTGTAAAATATTAAAAATCTTTTGGTTAATAAAACGGATATCCTGGTCCATAGTAAGGCCGTTAAAAAGTTGAGGGAACACTTTGAAATTATTTATTTTTTATTTTAGTGGTTTGTTTAAATGAAGGTACAGTTTTCTATGAAACTAGCTGACCCGGCAAACGTTGTTTTGCTTTCAAATTTTAATTGTAATTAATTCTTTAAATCAAGAATTTTTTTTACGCAAATAAATAATTAAAAAAATAAATTCGTATTAGTAAATCATTTTAAAATTTGTAATTTCATGGGAAGCCGAACGCCTCTTTGTCCTTCTATCGCCTTTATTTGCTGAAGTATATAAAATGAATAGCTCAAAACAACTGCCATAACAACTGCGACGTCACCTATCACCGGTGCATTGAAGCGCCGCTCATGCTCACCAGCCGGTGTCTTGTCAGCTCTTATCAAAACCGTATAATCATCTGTCGGCATCTGGTCTAGGGCTGTTTTGAATAGACGGATGAGGCTGTTGTGTTCGTGTAACAAATTCAATCAAAACAGAAGATTATAACAGACAAAGACGTATGAGTAATATAAAAGTTTATGCACAAGAAATATGACTCATACGAAACGTATACACTCACAATATTTTTTCCGTAAAGACTACTAAACATACACATTAAATTAACTGAAAATCAGTTAAAAACAGGACTACTTACTTTTCGTTTAAAACAATTGTATTTTTTTAGTTTATTTTCAACTGTTGACAAATTTATTGATAAAATCGATAAAAACAATGGAATGTTTTCGTTTATTTCAATACTCAATATAATATAAAAAAGTTTTGGTTTTAAATCGAAAATTTTAACTGAATATTTTAACTATTACCGAAAGTACTTTTTTTGTTTTTTTTTATTCATTGAATAACAGACAGAAAGTTAAAATGTGTGTAGCAACAACAGAACGATGTACAATTTGTTGTTTTTTTTTTATGTTTCGTAGCGTGATCTTGCTTCAAGAAGTGTTTAATATCAATTAGCTTAATTTAAACACACTGAGAAGAATGAGAAGCACACAGAGATGATTATATTGTACGTGTGCCGAGGTCAGCATTATCGCAGCATTAGCATCAGCATTATTAAGCGTAATCCCGCGTGGGTTGGAAATTGATAGGATGCGCTATACTGACATAAATTAATAAAGCAATTCACCATACGCCAAGTTTGTTTTTGTAGATAAATACAGGTATGGAAATAAATATATAGCGTACTAGTGCTTGTTTCGAATATTGATTATCCAATTATATGGAACTTTGATCTTTTAATATAAAACGAGCTTAAATCCCTATACTTCGTTACCGGTAGTTTTATATATCGGAATATATTAGGACGAAAAATTAATTATTTGTTAAGCAGTTTGTTCCAATAAATTGGTTTATCCTTTGAAGTGTATGTTTTTGTGATTTCAAGTTTAACATTTCTACCTTAATGGAATTAAAAAGTTCATTAAAGGTACAATTTCTTTCTTTTAAACCACTTTTATACCAAGATTTTATAAAAACTCAAAAGATATATTCAATAAATTTGTCCATACCACATTAAAAAAAAATACTTTAAATTTCAGACTTTCTTTGTGCAGGACGTTGAAGGGAAGACTTCCTATTAATGTCCCTCCATTCCTTTGAATCTGTTTGATTTAAATCTAAAATTTTTAGCCATTAAAGGCTCACACACCACGTCGCTTACCCCCCTTTTTGCCCTATTCTAATGGGTTCTATTCAACCATTCCGCCTTACTTCTCATACCAAATCCTAAGTTCCTCGGTTTAGTGGTATGTCCTCCAAGGGGAGAGTTTTCCCTACGCTAACCCTATTTTTACCACGTTGCTGGCCAAAAATCCAAAAAGTATTAGTTCATATTCGAATAAACATATATTTTAAATTTAAATTTTCTGATCAAAGGGATTTGAGCAGGCCGTCAAAGAGGATACTGTTACCCTTTACGCCACACCCTGATGGAATTTCCAAAATCCGCTCTATACAGATGTTTAGTTCTGATTAAAAACTTACGTTTCAAATTTCAAGTTCTTAACATCAACGGTTTGACCAGGCCGCCAAGGAGGATATTTTTCCCTTTTTTGCTAATCTCTGCAAAAAGTTTTTGCTAATATCTGGAAAAAAGTTGCTAAATTCATAACAATTTCTGCTAAATTTACTAATTTTTTGCTGATATTAGAAATTTTTCTTCAAGGATCTCCACAGCAAACATTGTTGCTGACTTTGCAGAATTTTGCTTTTTGAATGTACTTAAAATCTTAAAATAGGCAAGTTTGATCCCTTTTGTATAAAAAAACTACAAAACTTTCCCAACATTATTTAAACATATTAGGCTGAATTTACTATCCAGTCCCTGTCTGGTTATTCTATAAAATAAGAATGGAGAATTTTTCGATATCAATCTTTAATATACTTTAATTTAGAGTATTTGCACCCATTTTCACCCAGATATATTTGTGTCTCATTCGAAATTTATAGATATGTCAATATCCTCTCACAAAACTCTATCTTCCAATGAAAATTTTGTACAAAATGTTCCACAAAAGTTATGAAGCCCTATTAATTATATTGAAAAAACATTTAGTTTACTCTAAAAAAAAGTTTTGTGGTAAATAATTGGTTCAAAAGAAGCATCTAAAGTTTTTAAGCAAGTTGTAGTTTTGTACCATATACTTATTTCATATGAAGATTTAACAATTTTACTCAGCTTTTTCTTATGTCTTTGCGGGAAAAGGGGGAATAGCAAAGGAAATTGTGTGTTTTAATTGAGGCTTGTCCAACATTATTAAAACATAAATAATGTTTAACAAATTCTGCTAAAAAAAAAATAACATCATTTTGTCTTTGTACCATTTACTTTTTTCGATAACTGTAATTTCCCGTGTAAAAATGTTAATATGGAGTCTAATAAAATGATATCTCATTTGATAAGTTCCCATATATCAGCACGTACAAATTGATCCGAAAAACGGATCATCTGCAATATCAAATTAGACATAATTTGATACAATTTTGTCCGACATTTGTCCATATCCGGGACATTAAACTATATCTAATTAAATACAAATATATCTGATTTTTAAAATATTAACCGATAGTAGTTATGCTTTTTGTATCTTAAAGTTGTGCTTAAAAGTATTTATTTCTAGAAATCAAAAATCTTAAAGAGGAACATTCAACTTTACCAAAATATGTATGGGATTATATATAATGCTATATAAAATTATAAGGAAAATATAAAAATGATCAGATGTATTTCTATATATATTGATATTAGCCGTAATGTGACTATATTCACATTATCCTGGCGCGGCTCCAGGGGAGGGAAAATTTGAAATTTCCTCCCTCAAAAAGATATTTTTCAATACAAAAATGTAAAAAAGATTAAAAAATTAATTAAAAATTCTCTAAGTTCCTTCCCCAAAACCTTTACCTGGATCAGCGCCTGCTTATTCGTATTAAATATGACTAGATATAACTATTTTTCCCGTGTTTAAAACAAACTCATATTTTGCCCAGAAAAATTTTTTTTTTTATTTGCCCTTTTTTAAATTGGATTAAATCTTAAGCCTAAACTAACAAGGGAGGTATTCCGACTCGGACTGGCAGATCATAATGAACTTCAGATATGTTGCAGAGAATAACATTTTAAGGGATCAGTGTTTTTTTAGCTTCCCAATATCATGTTTAGGCGGTACTTATTTCGTTCTATTAAAAGTAACTATAGACAAATTTGGTATCAAACTAAGGTTTTTTTGAAGCCACGTTCACACTCTCATAATAATCCAAGTAAGAAATACAAAAAAATATCAAAATAACAAAAACTTCCGTAAAATAGACGAAATTTTGTACAACATTTTTGTTTTCTAGAGTACTTTAATCATGCGTACAAATAAATCTAGTTTTCGTCAATCATGTTTTCGTTTCATGTAAAACTTCAGTATCTGAAGCCCTTCATCTCTCCCCACTTTTCATCTCTCCACTATCCCGTTTCCAAAGAAAGCAACACATTTATAAATAGGAAGAATTTCCTGAGTGTTGCTTCTCTTTTTTTTAAAAAAAAAAAAAAAACATGGACAAAATTTTGTACATTTTACGAAAGTTTTCGTTGTTTTTACATTAGAAATGCAGAAATTATGCCCAAAGTCTTTCAAGGAATTTTAGTTGTATTAAGCTAAAGACAATTCATAGCATTGCCTATTTAATTTAATCGTTGGGTTCGGTTTTATGCGACTTTTCCCAAAGAGCCTTTTCCCCATATAGATATCAAATAATTCAAAAATGTGGCAAATCTGGGTCCACTATATAGGCAATATTGGTATCAACATTTTTTGTTTTCCAGAGCGTACAAATAAATTCAGTTTTCGTCAACTAAACACAAGTTTCCATACAAAAACAAATTAAATTTGAACCTAACTTTTTAACCCTTAAAATTGGAATTGGGCATCTATAAAGAAATACCGGTCCCTTTTGTTTTTTGGTCCTTTATAACATAACCGAAGTTCATTAAAATATGCGAGTTCGGGCCGGGATATCTCCTTTGTAAGAAAATGTTTGGTCTAAATTTTAGTTAAAAACTAAAAAAAAAAAAATAATCGTATCATAACATTGTTTAAAATTTTACAATGTTTACTAGCTTTTGTTGATTGTTGTGTATAGTAAAAGACTGGCATAAATAATAAAACAAACTTGTAGTGAAAATAAGCTCTAACAAGCCAAACAACCATATAAAATAAATGGTCATTCTTTTTAGACAATGATAGAGTTGTCTAAGGGTAGCAACATTCAGTGTTTCTACCTAACTATATAGGAGCTGAAGTAGCAGCAGTAGTAGTAGTAGTCGTAGCACTTACTACATGAACAAGTAGTTTTACAACCTAACCTGAATTAACAATGCAGTAACAGCAACAATAATCTCAAACATACAGCCATACATACGTGTGTATGTGTAAATGTAAAACATACATATAAACTCATATCTCTACGCTAGAGACTAGTAAATGGTATGAATTTTTGAAATATACACACATTAGTATAGTTACATGCATACAAATACATATATAGTATAACATATACAATATTTATGTATGTAAAACTCAAGTGGATACTGACTGAAACAACAAAAAATAGTGGATAAAGTTAAAAAAAAAAAATATTTTTGTATTCAAAAGCATTACGAATGACTTAACAAATGTTTGTTTTTTTTGTGATTTCTTTAGAAAAAATAAAACTTTATATAAAGGAAAAATAACAACAGTCATATTTTTTGTGCCTCTATCATGGTAACAAACACTTAACGTAATATGTCAGTAAAAAACTAGAACCCACCAATCATACGCTTGCTTTGATTTGTAGTTGACTCATTTTTGACAAATTTTTTTTATAAAAAAAAGCTTAAAAACTAAGAGCGACAAAGTAAAATGTCGAATATGTTCGAGGTCCAGATTCGAGGATAGCCTCTAGATTTAAATAAATTTTACTATTTGTAAGTAGGTATAATGAGCGGGATCCGTAGATCTTAATGAACTGTGGATATGTTGTAGAGAATACAAATTTAAGGAGCCCGTATTATTCTTTAGTTACCATAGACCAATTTGGAAAAGCTTTTTGAACACACATCCACTAGTATATAAAACATGTATAAATTCTTTATTTGTTATTCAACAAAAAATGTGTTTTACTAGCGTTTTATAGAGGAATTGTAGCTAGATTAAGCTTAAAATAATGCATATTAATGCCTATTTTTTTCATCTAGAGGGAGTCTGAGGTTTTTCTGCTATTCGTAATCGTTCGGTTTTTATGCGACTTTTCCCGAATAGCTTTCCTTATATTTCAAATTATTCAAAAATGTGGCAACTCTGGGTCCAGGATAAGGCAATATGGATATCAAAATATTTGCTCTTTTGAGTACTTTAAACCTGTGTACAAAAAAATTCAAGTTTTCGTAAATTTCAGACTTGTTTTCAAACAAAAATATATTAAATGTTTAACCCTTAAACGTGAGTAGATTGGGCAGCTAAAAAAAGATATGAGTCCCTTTTTTTTGTCCTCTGCAAAATATCCAAAACTCGTTACAATCTGCGGGTTCGTGTCGGGATATCATTCTTGTCAAATTATTGTTTAAATAATATTTTTCTTGAATTCAATTAAGAAATTTTTAACACAAAACAAGTTAATTTTGACAAACCGAATTCCTAGCCAAAATACATTAAAGGTTTTTTATAAATAAAGATTTTATATTGATTTTACATACATATAACTTTGAGTGCCTACGTGAATCTTGTCTGAAGGTGTATCGTCGCCTAAAATGCAAAACAACCTAACATACTTTTCAAAGGTTTACAGGAGAAGTAAAAAAAAGTTGTAAAATTTAAAATATTCCAGATATAAAAACATTAGATATGGGAATATCTACGGAAGCGTACGGTTTAATGTCACTCAGGATTTAAGCCATTTCAAGAATAATATACTGTGCTCCTGGGTCGATTTAAATAAAATTTGCGTGTTACTCCAATCTTAAAGCGGATTCAGTTTCTAGGGGTCTACAAACTAGTTTTCAATAAAAACGAAAAAAAACTAGATGTCGCTTTTTTTCGCGGCCAATCAAAATTTTCTTTTCAATTTATAACGAGCATTCAACCTCCGTATATTTACAAAAATAAAGCAAATCAAACATATTAGCTAGGTTGATACTAGTATTTCGATCTGGCTAAAGATCTCATCAGAACCCGAAGTTTTAGAAAAGTTAGAGCCTCCATAATAGGCAGAACTTTAACAAAAAACCTATTAATAATCAATTTTGCTCCATTCTTGTCTTCTTAGTAATCAAGCACGTGGTTAGGTCTTTTCCTAACAAGCATCATGACGTTACTAAACTTTGAAGACCAAAAATGTTCTATTTATATAAAAATTTTCTTAATTTGTCAAATCTTTAGTTCACGGGCACTTCACTGATTTTGATAAAAAAAAAAATTATGAACGATTAAGATACGTATGCTGAGTCAAAAGATTTATATTTTTTTGTCAGACACTCCTCCTTTGGAGGCGGCAAGGCTTAGGAGTTAAGTTGTTTAAGTTTAAATTTTCTTTAAAATTACTTATCTGTTCGAGGCAAATTATATCTCATTCGAAAGCCTATAAAGTCTTTTTTCGTATGCTTTATATACAGTTTTATTTTTCAGGGATGTGAGATCTTTAAATTAAATAAATAATTTTCTTTTTTAAATTTAAAAAATATTTTTTTTTTAATTTAAAAAATAATTTTATTTCCAGTAAGAAATAAAACTGGACTATCGTGAGAACAAAAACACCTAAGTGTTTAAAAACCTAGCCAGTATTTAATTTTCATAGCCTTATGAAATTTTACTATTTTCAACTGTTTGTTCATTATGGGTAAAATTAAAAGTTAACAAGATTATTTAATGCAGATAAAAACATGTTTTTTTCGAAAAAACTTTCGTATCCTTTTAAAATATGAATAATTTTTACTAAAAAAATGCCAACTAAGCATTTAAACTTGTCTTCTAAGTTTTAAATGTTAAAAAGAAAAGATGCTGCAATAACAGTACTACTTACTGGCTGTTTATTACTTAAGGAACGCTTATTACAAAAAAAAATAAAACATACACAGGAAAATTAGCTATATATAAGTAATTCATATAATTTGTATTGCGTGAGTGTTAGTGGTGCAAACCAAATTTTTTGTTGCATACTTTTGAGAAATATATTATGAAAGTAAATGGGTCCAGACGTATGAGTGATATTTAAGTTTTAATTGAAATAAATTATGCGGTTGTATTTTTAAAACTTGCTGTTGCATACTTTTGGGGGGTCTTAAGCCGAATGAGTGATATTTATAACTTTTACAATTTATAAACAGAGAAGACAAAAAATAGCAAAATTCATTGTGTTTATGGCAAAAAAATATTGGAAAAAAACGAAAAATAGTAAAACTACAAAAAGGTAAAATAATTTCACTTTTCAAAAGAAGAATTAAAAGATTTTGATGAAAAAATCTTTTAAATCGAAAAATATTTGAAAAAGGCAATTTTAAAGTTAAAAATGCAAAAATATTTTAAGTATTATGGGCAAAAATGTCAAAAAAAAAATGGCAAAAAAGGCAAAAAACATATTTGTCTTCTCTGTTTATAATATATAAGACTATTTTTAATTATATTCTTTTTAACAATGGATTTTCTTAAAATAAAACTAATTTGCCGAATACAAAAATAAATTTCATAAAAAATTAAGTTTCAAAAATAAATGTCTTGATATTATTTTCCCAAAATATTTCACGTCTATCATTGAGACCCCGTTTAAAAAAAGGAATTTTTTAGTTTTTTAAAAAATTTGTACACTTACAATATTTTAACAGTAACGGGACTAACCACGTGTAAATAATTTGAAAGAAAATTTTGCTACCGATATTGATATGATTAAAACATAGTTTTCCCACCATGAAGCATTTTTGTTAAAATGCAAACTAGTGCGAATTTCTGAAACACGTGTTTAATTAAATCATTCCAAGATTAAAATATGTCCATTTGACACTGAAATAACAAAAATCTCCGCAAAAAAACTTACAAAATCCTTTTTTTACAGAATATCTCTGAAAGATTGAAGACATACTTTGACATATTTGATATACCGTTGGACGCGCCTTAAAAAAAACTTTCATACGACACTAATTGTATACATTGTACTTAGTTAAAGTACAAAATTCTTTGAAAAGCTAAAAAATACCTTTTTTGAAAACGGTCCAGCTAACGGGATCTCAGTGCTAGAATGGAAATATTTTGGGAATAACTATAAACCAACCCAAGGTACATTTTAAGGGATGGACAAAATTATTTTTTTTTTGAATCGGTCTACGTTATTTTGCTTTAAAAAAACTATATGGACTTGATACCTTATTTTTGGACCAACACTCTCATAAGAATCGACAGATTTCATCCAACCGAATTGATTCTTTTAAAACCTCGTAAATTCGGTTGCAACAACTGAAATCTGGTGGCTTAACCGAATTTGGTGTTGAGGCAACCGAATTCGGTTGTGACAACTGAATTCGGTTAAGACAACCGAATTTACGAGGTTGCAGCAACTGAATCAATTCGGTTGGATGAATAGCGGTTGACACAACCGAATTTGTTATGTGAGTGTAAGAGATGTGCAGTTTAATAATATAAATCAAAATCAATCAAAAACTCGAATTTGGGTTTTTTGATGATACGCTATTTTGCATTTTAGGTGCCGATATGCTAGGGAAGGTGGATTAACTGCTACACTAGAACTTTTTTTGTCAATTTCTGAGACTTCGTCTTTGATATTAAAGGAAACTCGTCGTGTTAGTAGCATATTCAGGTGGATCGGGTTAAATGAGCGATAGGTAAATTCTCTTTGTTTGCTGCAAGTGTGTGGTGGATATTATCGTCCTATATCTTATAGGACTATTGCGATCCAGTCTATAGCTTGGATTTGTCATCTCTATGCCAAAGGTGGGCAAAAAGTTACGGTTCATTACATTAAAAATACGCTCCTTACTTTCAGACCAAGCCACGGTTTTCAGTTTTCGTACACTTAAAAAAAGTCTGTAAAGTCTGCAAAATTTTTGCCGGGAGGATCTTAGGAGAGTCATTGCAGAAAACTTGGTAACATCAGCAAAAAAGTTGCTAAGTTCAGCAATATTTTTGCTGAATTTACAATTTTTTTTTACTGATATTAGAAATTTTTCTGCAAAGATCCTCCCAGCAAAGATGTTGCTGAATTTACACTTTTTTATAAGTGTATACTGTAACTATATCCACTGGGAAACTGAAACTGAGGTATCTCTATTAGCATAACTTCCCAGCTGATGTGAGTGCTAACTAAAACAAAACGCACCCGTTGTTAATATCTAGGGAACTGACTTGGAATTAAATAAAACTAACAAACAAAACATAACAATGGCATTCCTTTAACGACAACAACGACAGAACAGTCATAAACAGAGAAGACAAAAAAAATAGCTAAATTCATTGTGTTTATGGCAAAAAAAAAACAAATAAAGGCAAAAAATTGCAAATAGTACTTTTAATAATAGGAGAGAGAATGCATTACAAGCTAAGAAAATCTGAAAAAGTAAATTTTAAAGCTCAAAAATCTTAAGAAAAAGCTATTTTTAAGCCCAAAACTGAAAATCAAAAAATGGCAACACAAGCAAATTTAAGTAAATTTGAGTACAAATGGAAAAGAAAGCCAAATTTGTCTTCTCTGGTCATAATACAACATTGCATCATATACCAAACATCACTGACACACACACACACACAAGCACCGACATATAGAAAAATAAAAGTACTCGCACTAAGGACTGATTGTTTGACTGGCTAAACAATACACACACATACAAAAAACAAAACCTGATTAAAAACACATGTAAAACTATGACACACACACACAACTGCACATGAATACTTAACAACAACAATATAACGAAATAACATAAAAAACAATATGGCCGACATATTTTTGACCTTTTTCCGGAAATATTTTCAAAGCTTAACACGATAGTAAAATATAATACTAAAAAAACAAAAACTATATGAAAATTTACGTTAAAAATACAAACACAAATTTGTTTACACAAATCTCTCACTGCTAAAAATAAAAATCTTAAATTAATGAATGACTGAATTTGAATTGTTAAAATAACCTGTTATGTTTAAAATCCTAATATAAACATGATATGTCATACGTATGTATGTTAGGGTGCTTCTTTAAAAAAAACGCCCTGGTTTAGATTAAGAATCACGAAAGAAAAATTCTCTAATTTTTTCAACATTTTCAAAAAAAAATAGTTTTTCTAAAAAATTTAAAAACTCGGATATTTTTTTAATTTTTATAACATTGTTAACCTATAACCACACTTATTTTTCAAGCTGAATAAAAAAAAAATTGAAAGACATTATGGGATTTTTAAAAAAATAATGATCTCTTTACGCGATTTAATTTTAGTGGATTTGGATATGTTGTATAGAATAAAAATTCAAGGGACCAGTGTTTTTATTAACTGCCCAATTTCATGTTTCTGAGTTACTATGTGGGGTAAAAAATTACCCCATTTTACGTTTTTTTCGGTTTATTTCATTCTATTAAAAGTACACTTTGAATATTATGTAGGTAAAGACCACTGCAAATGTTGTTAAAACAAATGAAATTTCACTTAAAGAAAGGACAACTTACATTTCAGTAAATTCAACTAACATTATCATTTGTGTTTTAATGTTCAAAAAATTACTAACAATTGTAGTAAAAATGATAGTAAAAAATAAACAAACATTTATTATTTTCTTTCAGTGTTTTCTTTAAGCTAAAGGGTCCGCCATCTAACGTTTTTTTTTCAACTAGTGCTTATTTCGTGAATGATAACACTTAGCTCATGTCTGATTTGACAGATAATTAGTTTTATCCGTCCGCTGAACGAATATGGTCCGTATGTTTGTTATCTTGTGAAAAAAGTGAAAGAAACTGGCATCCTCATCGATAAACCAAAGCGTGAAAAGCCAAAAACAGTGCGTACACCCGAGAATATTGCTGCTGTGGCAGAAAGTGTGCGTGAAGCGCCATCAACATCAATTCGCCGTCGTTCTCAACAATTGAATATTTCGGCGACATCATTGAGACGAATTTTGCATAAAACCTTGGTATACAAAGTCCAATTGGTTCAGGAGTTCAAAAAAAAGTTATTTGGCGGACCCTTTATTAGAGCCTATAATTTCCAATGTAATTAAAATACCATTTAATACATATTTTTCCGACGTTTCGACAGTTTTTTGCTGTCTTTATCAAGAAATTCGTCTATTCAAGTCTAGTCAAATTAGTACAATTTTTATCACCAATAAAACAATTTAAACTTACAGAATTAAGTTTTCTTACATCACAAATATTTATTGTGATTTTATTTTTTAAATAACAAAAAACAACTGTAAAAAATGAATGTAAAATCATAAAACAGTCATTCGATGTGGTTTGTTTGTTAAAATGAACTACAGGGTTAGTTAAAAATTTAATTTGTTCTACAAATTACTGACATTTACATTAAAAATAAAGAAACTGTATTACAACCCAAACAACTACATATTTTTAAAGCAGAAGTTCCCTGAGTGTAACTATAGACAAATTTGGTATCAAATGAAAGGTGTACAAATTATGCCCAAAGATAGTATTTTGATATTAAAAAAAATGTGTTTTGAGTAACATTAAGTCTGGTATTTCATATCCCCATAGCACTTAACACCACCGAATTAAAATATTGAACCAAGGTTAATGAACCAAAAAACCTCAATAAGTTCGCCAACTCTCCATCAGGTGGTGACTCTAAGATTTATCAATATATGTAAAATTTTTTGTACCAAATAAATCTTTGAACACATGTAAAAAAAGTTAAGCAATTAAAGTTTTACTTTCCAAATAATTAAAAAACTAACGGTTATGGTTAGTCTCAAAAATGTAAGAGTGACATTCATTTATATGAATATGCAATTGTTTCACAAACAAACATTTCTTAAATAGTCCTTAGTTACGGAAATAAAGGGTTGTTTAACATTACCCATCTACTCCACATTATCCGCACTTACTCTATGCAGTTATGTTTGTTTTTGTTTTAGTTGGCATGACATTATTGTTATAAAAC
The DNA here is from genome assembly GCA_021234595.1 of Delia radicum. Classification (NCBI taxonomy): domain Eukaryota; kingdom Metazoa; phylum Arthropoda; class Insecta; order Diptera; family Anthomyiidae; genus Delia; species Delia radicum. The sequence continues at coordinate 188,668,125 of CM037854.1, forward strand.
TCTAATATATAGGGGGTTTCCGGGAATTTCGTTGCGGGTTCCCGGGAACTACGAAAAAGTGGCAAAATTGAAATGTGCTGCTGTAGAAGAAAAAACAGTTGAAAAAGTTTTAAATGCTGATATTAATAACTTTAATTTATGCTCTCAATCGAACTCATAGATTACATAGATCTCCAACTCTTTGACATTCGCTGTCAGTACACCTAACTTATGAGCATGTGTTACCAATACGTCGTATACCTATACAAAAAATATTTGAATGTGTATAGAAAAATGTGTTCCTTGTTAATAGAAGAAGAGTTTGATATTTATGTAATCTGCGATCTAACTCCAAAAATATTTCAAAAAATATTCAATAAAAAAGAGTTCTAACTTTTTGAAGAAAGTGGTAATAAGAACTCAAAATATTGAATATATATGTAATCCTCATTTATACGACAAACCATGGCAAAACAATACCTGGTAGACTTATTTGAAAAATGTGCTCTCGTTTTCAAAAACAAACTGAGACAAATTCATATAAAAAGTAAACATAAAACCAGATAAAGTCCAACAAAAAAACGTATTTCTCCTTAATGCCTTTACCATGTTACAACAAAAAATTAGTAGCTTTTGAACATTTCTAGCTTCCGTTTAAACCTTTTTATGAAATTTGACAAGTAATTTTAAAAACTATCAGGTTTGGGTTGTAGTATAAATTCAGTAAAACGCACTTCATACTATTCGGCTAACTTCGGTAGAAAGTGAACGAGTATTTTCGATGGCTGGGCAATTTATTAATAAATTAAATAGACAGTCTAACCAATCAGTGAACGTGTTTTAAACAATTATTTGCTAAACCGAAAAAAGTTAATTTAAGGTTTAAAAATAATTTACCAACACTCAAAAAAAAGTTAGTAAAGTCAGCAACACATTTTGCTGAGTCAGCAAAATTTTAGTCAGAAGGTGCGTGAAAAAAGTCAGAAAAAATCTGCGAAGCTGAATTTTAGCAACAAAATTAGTGGATTCAGTAAAAGTTCGCACTTTTTTGATTAAAAATTAATAATTCCTTGCTAAAAGTTAACAAAATGTTTACTTAAAAAGTAGTCTGAAACAAAAGTAGGCAGAAAAATCTCAAAAAATTTGTAGAAAAATTATACTTTAGTTAATTTATTTGCTGGAAATCATAAACATTACCGAAGATGCGTGTCCTTGTCTTTCGCTTTAGTCTGTCTACCTGAACGTATATTTGTTTGCAATTTCAATTTGCCAATTTGGCCACACTACATTAATAATCATTATAAAACATTTAGTTTACAAATCCACATTTAATCCTTATTAAATTTAAATGCATTATTTTATCTTTAAGGAGTTTACTAGCTCTAGAAATCAATAAATGAAAACGACAATATTTATGCAATTATAAAAAAATAAATAATAGGTTTATTCACAAACACAATATTAGATATTGTTCTAAAAATTATAATTTAGAATTCGGACTACCATGGCAACCCGGGTAAACATTTCATTATAGACCTTTTTTTTAAAGGCAAAATCGAGTGCCATGATGGAGCCTTGGGTATTCATCAGAGCAAGTAAATTTAATTTTGTCTCACACACGAACAAAATATTTAGTCCCTAAAGTAGCGGGATTTTTAAATTTTTTAACTGCATTAATATAAGAATAATATTTCCACAAGGAAAAAAATCGTAGTTTTTTATTTTTCAAAAAAAAATACTAGGCATAAATTTAGAAATGTCTCCACGTTAGGGTCTTCATTTTTTAGTCCTATACAAAACGATTGAAGATTGGTCCAGCCGTTAAGGCTGCACAGTGGCACTTTCAATATCTAGTTTTGAGAAAAAAGCATTTGTTTAACCAGCTGTAAATGTTTTATTTCTGCAATTTTTTTCTCCAAAATTTTCATAGCATATGGAAAAAAGTTCAAACTATTCAAATATTAAGAAAAAATTAAAAAAAAAATAAAAAATCTAAATTCCTTAATTTAATTACTAGACAATTACTTTCACAAACCGGTGACAACACAAAAAATCCACAATTTAGTTTTATGTATGAAAAACAGATACAGAAATCTTCCATGAACGATTTTTTATATATCTTACAAGAGTTGTACTTTTTAGTATCATTTTCGTATTCTCTACTACATCTTGATGTGCCGCGACATCTATTTCATTCTGCGTATAATTTTCAATCTGGTTGTCGTTCACACTATTATTGTGCTTATTAGCACAATTTTTTAGCAAAATAAATTAGTAAAACATTAGTAAAATATTAGTAAAACATTAGTTCAACACAGTTAAGTACTGAATAAGTAAAACTAAAATTTTAGCTGAAAACATAATTTTTGCAAAAAATTTGGTTTTTGATCTTGTATCTGGAGATCAAAGATTTTCTTGATTAAAAAAAAAAAATTTTTTTACGGAATTTATATAAAAAAAGCTAAAAATTAATAAATTGATTTTTGTAGTATTTTAGTGTTTTTTACTTAATGTAAGCAAGCTCAAAAGAAATTTACTTATTATTATTTTTATGGAGCGGGAAATTTAAAAAAATGTTCTGCTTCTCCGGAAACTAATATAAAAAGCAAACTGTGTTGTTTTATTGCAGTTTTTTTTTTTTTGGAAAAAAAAGGTTAAGTTGTATTAAGTTTTTGTTGTGTGAGTAGATTTTTAAATTTTATTTAAACATTTTTTTTTTATTAATATAATCTATAAACTTTTAACAAAAACAATAGTAGCACAACTAAACATTTAACTCACTAAACACTCTATTCAAAATCAACTTGTGGGGTTTTGCTTTTTAAATTATGCATCACAAACTTGACCATATTATCTCGTTAATGGATGGAATTGTTAATGATTCTGTAAAACAATACCAGTCTTATTAAAACATATAGTTGAGCATAAGAATGAGCCTGATAATGACGAAAATAATGGATATAATGTTGTAGTTGCTTAGTTTGATTTCAACTCATCTCAATGGTATTGTTCAGTTAACTCAGTTTCAAGTAAAGGTCACAAATTTTAATTAAACGACCTTTAGACTTGATGCCATAAATGAAGTAAACAATGTAAAGGTTAGAAGTTATACACTCAAAGGAAAAACTACATCATATCTATGAAATGTTTCATCAATTTAAGTCCAATGTAACGTTTCATAAAAAGCTAAATCCATGTCATCATATTTATGAAATGTTTCAGTATATATATGAATGCTATTTTGTATTAGTAAAGATTTCATTATTTTTGTGTAGAAAAAGTTTTTAGAGACCATGATATGGTCAATGTAATACATGTTTTTTATGAAGTGTTTCATAAATATTGATGAAATTGTTACATTGGACGAAAATTTATGAAAATTATTTCTGTTTTTCTCTGGGTGTACTGTTGTAACAACATGGAAAAATTAATATGGATAATATTTACTATGAGGACTAGGGCTATAACTTTTTAACATTTTTTTCTTCAAATATCAAAATTGGCATACTATGGCTATGCCAATTTTGAATAGGCCATAAAAAACTATAAAGAAATAAACCAGTAAAAAATTTTGTTTTTTTAGAAGCAGGATAAACCAAATGCGCTGATGTAAATGCTTACTATTATCTAATGCTGAGAAGCAGCAAAAGAAACAAATAATTTTCCTCAAATCAATATATACAAAAAAAAATGTTTGAGCTTTCTGATTTCCCTTACAAGGATGCAGGTTGTAATGCAGAAAGTTTCATATCGTGGGTTATAAACGATCTGTACCTCTTTTCCCGAGTGATTTACGATTGTGTTTGGTGTTTTTGAGTATGTTGTACAAAATAAATAGTCATTTAATTGTTTTTCAAGAGCTAGCACGTGGTGGGGAAAAATTAAATTATTATATTAATATGTCTAGAATTTTGAAAAGAAAAAATTTATTCCTGTAGAATTTTATATAAAATAAATTATATAATATTCATATTATTACTTTTAATCGTAATAATGTAGACATGAAATATGATTTTACTTAAAGCCATGAAATCACAGCTTTTTATAAGCGCTAAAATTCGCGCTTATTACTGGGACGTTATTACTTTTTCGCTGCCGTCAAAAAAGTTTTTAAATTTGTATTTTTTTTGAATATTTAATAAAAAATATATAATTTTCAGTTTGTTTTATATATGTTCAAAAAAAAAATAGAACCATAATTAATAATTAGGGGTGGAGGGAAAGTTTCCCGCCAACTGCGAATATTTTTTTTATTAATTTCAAGACAAAAAAAGCCAAAAATGTATATTTTTCTAATTTTGATTTAATTAAATTTGAGTCCCAAATACACAATTTATTTTACTTTAACCATTTACAATTACCTTAGCTTAAACAGCTAGTTAAAATTTATATCGCACTTGATCAACAAGAGGGTATTAACTCAAAATTATTAAAATATCACTTCTTTCAAGAAATCAACTAACAACATCAATATCTATCTATTGTACAAATTTCAACGTATTCCGATTACTCGAAAACCACTTTTGAGACCATTTTCATGATAATGTAGTGATTACCTTTATTTTAACAAAAAGGTATTTTTTCGAGTTAATACAAAAGTTCAAATAGAAATGAATCGTATATTTTCATAAAAAATGTATTATTTTGATATGAGCCTTTATTTATGTTAAAAATAATCAAACTGTTTTATTTATATTTGGTTGTATTTTGAGTTGATACTGTTTTGTTGATAAAATTTGTTTTATTCTATAAATTTAAATCGATAAAATTTCAAAAAAATGGTATTAACTCAAAATATTGATTTTTTTTTGCAATGAGTGGTAAATTTAAAACAAAAACAATGTATACATATTTTCAAATGAAATTTGCTTATTATGATATGTTTGAATTTTTAAATTCTGTTAAAATGTTGCCATAAACAGTTTTTCGACTCTACTGAAAATTTTAAAATTTTGAGTTAATACCCTCTTGTTGATCAAGTGCGATATGTTTATATTGATTTAGAAAGTTAATGGCCCAAAATAATGCTTTTCGTTAACCCAGTAATACTGCCGTTGCTGAAAAGCAACACCTACTTTTGAAGACCGATAATTTTGGATAGGAGGTAGATATAATAACGCTGTTAAAAGACCTGATAGTTTAAGGTCTTTACTGTACAAATAATTTACAAAAAAATTATTACTATTGTTCCAGGGTTGCTATATAATTAATTTAAAAATACACATATTGAAATTTTTTTAGGGCAATTTCCCCAGACATTATTAGTTTATAGTAAGAATACCGGTGTTACAAAAGCTATATGCTGATTTTATTAAGGACGTATGGAAAAATTTTTTCAATGAGAAAAATTTGCTGTGCAATATGCACACAGAAAAAATTTTTTCCCTATTTTTTTCAATTAAATCGGTTTGTTGAAAATTTTAAAATCTGCCAATTAAAAATTAGTTGAATCAATTGAATCTGAATATTTATTTATTCTAAAACATTATCATAAAATTGATAATGTAATTTTTAAAGTTTAATTTCTTTTAATAAAAATTAAAAATATTTTTTAAACAGAAAGAAAATGCAAAAAATAAATTAAAAATTATTAAAAAAAAAAAAATACTCTGATATCAACAAAACGTCTAATTTCTGCAAAGAAAAAATCAAAAAAAAAAAAAATAATATTCCATAACCCCTACGCTTCAATAGAAAAAAATTTCTGTGTGAATTTGTTCACATAAGTACAAATAAATCTGCAAACTAAATGAGAATTTCAAGCATGTTTAATAATTAGCGCGTGGTGTAATGGTTAGAGCGTTGGACTGTTACACAGATGGTCCCGGTTTCGATTCCCGGTGACGGCAACATCATTTAGAAAAATAATATGTATGAGTTTTCTATCCCTCATATGTATCGCAGATCCCACCTTCGGTGTTCTCATAGCACTTAACCCTACCGAAGTAAAATAATGAATCATGGCTATGAACAAAAAAGCTAAATAAATTCGCCAACTCTCCATCAGGTGGCGAGCATCACCTGTTCTAAGACTTATCATCTCGCGCAATTACAATGTTGCCATATTTGAAGCTCTTCATCTTTCCCCACCTTTCATCTCTCCACTTTCCGAAGAAAGTAACACATTAATAAATAGGAAGAATTTCCTGAATGTTGCTTCTCGTACAAAAAAAAAATATATAAATGTTATAAAATTCAAACTGTTAAAAAACATTTGGTATGGCAACAACAATTTGTATTTTGGTTTTTGGGAAGGTCACTTTTTAATCAAATGAGTTATTATTTAATTGAAAAATAGTTCAAGTAAAGAGCTATCAATTTTTAATTGAATTACAAATTTTCGTTGTTGGCGGAATTTCAGCAATTAAAGTTATTGAATCGGTGGTTTTCGTAATTGAAATGGATTTTTATTTTTTGTGTGTACTTTTTATGTAAATTGTGCATTGTTAACTTTTCGCAGATTATTTTAAATACAATTTTAAAAGTGTAGATTCTGATGGTAATGTGATATATGATTTGAGCAAGTCATCTAATATGAACTTTGGTCAACGTGTTTTATTAGAAGATCATGTTTTACAGGACATTTTAGAGTTTAAGAATTCATTTCGAAGGGATGCCGTTGGTTTTTGTGGCAACTTGTTAAAGAATTGTGCATCTTCAATTTTGTTTCCTATTATGAATATATTTAATAAATCATTTAAGGACGGGGTATTTGCTAACCGTTGGAAATTTAGTTTTTTAACCCCAATATTTAAGGCTGGGCGAAGGGATAACATTCCTTGCCACAGATCAATTTCTAAACTTAAAATTATTTCGAAAATTTTTGAGCATATAGTTTACAATAAATTATATAATTTGCTACTAAATCTATAATTATCTCACAACAGCATGGTTTTCACAGTGGTAGATCTACAGTTTCTAATTTGGCTATTTTTAAAGATTATTGTCTTATATCGTTCGAATCTGCTCATTAATTGGATGCTATTTATACAGATTTTGCTAAGGCGTTTGATAAGATATCGCATAAGATATTATTGAGTAAATTAGAACATATAGGCATTCACTCAAGCTTTCATGCTTGGCTACAATCATATTTACACGGTAGGGTTTGTGTTGTGAAAATTGTGGCATATGAATCTGAATGTTATTATCAAATACCGGTAATGCCGCTAGGCAGTGTTTTATAAATGATATATAATCTTCGTGCCAGATACCGGTCCTCCGCTAAGCCCTACCCAATGTAAACAACTGGCAACTTTAACATGGGCTTGGCATAGGAGGGGGTCAATTGTCCTTCTTTAACCCACATAGTGGTGTGCCTAAAAATAGATTTTTAAATAGATAAAAAAAATTTAGAATTTAAAAAAACTTTTATGAATTGCCGTCGGCGAGGATCGATCCCGCAACCTACGAGCTCCTGCTTACAAAGCAAGCGCGCTACCACCTCAGCCAATTCTGCTCGTGTGTAGATGCTGGCGTTTATATGTGAATGTTATAATACTGCTATAGCAAAACAACAACATAAAAAATGTAAAGCAAAAAAAAAAGTCAAAAAAAACACACACACATATAAATGATTACTTGCTTGTTTGCCGCCGGTAAACAGAATACTTAAAAAATAAGGAAGTGCAAAAACATGGACTATTGACACTGCTTAACCCACCTCAATTGTAAACTATACCAGCCCTGTGATAAGTCCTTCTTTAACCAGTCACTTTTAGGACAATTGACTCCTTATTTCCCATAGGGTATTTTCAAGAATAAAACATTGATGTGATAAGCCTACAGTCTGATCTTCGCAGAGCCGATGATTGGTGCTTCGAAAAAAATTTGAGTTTAAATTTGGATAAATATGTTCATGTAACATGTTCCAGAGCTCATATGATTATGCAAACCTCTTATGAAATTTGAGGTTATGACTCGCAAAGTTTACGGGAAGTTGAAGATTCAGGTTTTTTTTATACAAAATTGACTTTCATACCTCATTGGGAAAATATATATATAAATATAATATATCCTTGCACTCTGTATTCCTATTTTGTAAGATCAATATTTGGAATATGGGTCAATAGTCTGGAGTCCCCATAGTGAAACTCATATTAATCGTATTGCGCAAATTTAAAAAAAGTTTGGTTAATTCGCACTATCGTCCTTGAATTATCAAATACCGACATATGAAACGAAATGCATGCTTTAGGGCTTAGAAACTTTAGAGGTTTGATGTAAAATACAATCTATGTTAATTGTTTATGATTTAATCAATGGAAATATTGATTGTCCTAATGTCTTAGCCGAAATTCCTTTTAACGTGCCTAGTAGAACTCTTCATCACGCTAACGTTTTTGATGTGTAATTTCACCGTGCAAATTAAGTTTAAAATAGTCCCATTATAAATAAGGGGATTGACAATCTACAAAATAGTTAATTATAATAAAGAATTGAAATTTAATACAACAAAAATAAATTTTAAAAATTATATATATTGTAAATTTTCAGGTAAATTAGATTAAATTTGTCATAGTCTGTAGCGAACAATGTTCTATAGACTTAAATGAAATAAAATTAATAGATCGGATCCAGAAACTTCGGAACTTGTAAAAAATTTTACTATTCAGATAATTACTTCAGTTTCTTTTTTAATGTGAAAAATTATCTATTTTCTTCAAATAAACAAAAAGAAAAACAAATAAAAATTTATTCTCCAGTGTTGCCATATTACAATTTTGAAAAATTAAAAAAACCGTTAAAACCCTATAGATCAAATTATATATTACTATTTGCCAGAGATTTGCTTTAACAACAAATAAAAGTGATAAGTTAAAAAAATGTTAACCCGTTAAGTACATACAAAGTTTAAATATTTGTCTTTAAATTACTAATAAAACCGCAAAGGGCGCAATGAGAGTACAAAAACTTCAGAAAAGCTTATTCAGACACACATCATTCTACCAAATTTCGTCAAAAAATTCCCACGGAAATGATGAGTGCCCACCTCGTGGTACTATGTCACAACATTTGGTTATATCCCTAATGAGGACTTTTGTTGATTGTTTATTCGTTTTTCACATTATAAAATATTTATTTGACTGGTGATTAATTTCACTTTGTAATAGAAAATCAATAGAATTATTATTATATTATTTATAACAAAATCAATTAGTGTTTCATAACTATAAATACATTTAACTTAATATATCAAAAATTACAAAAATTTATGAAAAATATTTTAAAGCAGCAGTTTTCAAAATGCGTGAGGCCTCCTTTTTTGAATCAATTCGAAAATTCGACCAGACATACTGTCGTCACCAGTTCTTCCGTAATATATTTCCAAGCATCAATAACTGCTTCATTTAGATGAAAAACGCTTTCATATTGACGGTTTCCTGAGTAAACTCGACTCGGTTAATACTCCCCAAATATTATCTATGGGGATTTGATCTGGAGAATATGCGGGATATTTTGATGCTAGCCATTTCATAGTCTGACGACTTACATGTACTGAGGCATTGTCTTGTTAGAAAATGAGTTCTTCTTCGCTGTTATTTTTAATAAATGGAAGTGGCAACCTCATGCAAACCTTAAACATTCATATAACATAGTTAAGTAAATTTGTCGAAATAATAAATTATTAATATTAAAAAATATTAACCCGTGTTGAACGAAGCCCTAAAAAGTCCAGACAAAGAAATCGAAAACGGATTTTGCACATGAGAAGATTTTGATGACTAGCAAGTTTTGGCAAGTATTAGGATTCAAACAGAGAAGATAAGTGGATATTATTATTAAAATATCCGGTTTTTGGCTAATGTATACGAAATTTAATTTCTCTTAAAAGTTTTATTTTATTTGAAAATATTCATATATTTAACGATGTACCAAATATTTATTGTTTTGCGACTGAGTATTTGTGATCAAATAAAACAATTTACGGCTGAATTTCAGTTTATGGGGGACACCACTAGAGAAAAAATCTGAATATGCCATCCCCTTCAGAATGTTCCCAGGAGTACGAAAATCATAATGAATAAGGGGGCTCACGCCCCCTATGGGCGTGGCAGTCGAAAAACGACCCGGCCCACCTACGTAGACAATATGGGTATCAAATGAAAGCTAATGTCTTCACGATTCCAAAAATAGCCATAGTTGCCAGATCGTTTTTGCAGCCGATACGGCCATTTTTGTTAAATAGGGGCGGGGGTGAAAAACGACCCATGCCACCTACTTAGGCAATATTGGTATCAAATGAAAGGAAATGTCTTCACGATTCCAAAAATACCCGTAGTTGCCAGATCGTCCAGAATTTGAGGAAGATATGTTAATTTTTATAAAATGGGGGAAGGACTTTTTTTGTTTATTTCTTTTTAGCTCGGCCAGAGGCCGAGCACTCGAGATCCCCGCCGTCTAGAATTAAGACATACTGGAGTTAAAAACCCCTAAGCCCGGCCGTAGGCCGGTCACGCAGAAAAACTTTACTAAGCGAAGCCAGTATAACAAATTTTCATTAACTAATCAGAAGCTTTCAAGAGTTTTCCTCGTTTCTTAATTTTCTACTTATCCTCATTTATCCTGGGTAACGCTAACAATAGTAATCTTTTCGCACAAAATGCTCATTTTTGTTTGATTTTAACAAAATATAAGCAAAAAAAAATGAAAAAAAAAATTTCCCCCACCCCAAATTTTGCCAAAATGGCCATATCGGCTACAAAAATCGCCCGATCTGGCAACTACGGCTATTTTTGGAATCGTGAAGACATTAGCTTTCATTTGATACCCATATTGTCTACGTAGGTGGGCCGGGCCGTTTTTCGACAGCCACGCCCATAAGGGGCGTGAGCCCCCTTATTCATTATGATTTTCGCACTCCTGGGGTCATTTAAGGGGGCGTGGCATTTTTTTTTTTTTTTCCAGGGGTGTCCCCCATAAACTGAAATTTTGCCCAATTTACAATGTAAAATTAGTTATTTAATCAAAAATAAACTTTCTTTACCGACTTGTTTCCCACAAATACATTACACAAGTAAAAGCTAAAATTAAAAAAAAAAAAAACTGACTTCCAAATCCGGCATAGTTAAATCGGTAAATACGCTAAGTGGATAGAGGGATCCTTTCAGTATTCATTTTTTTAAGTCCTCATGATAAATGTAATATAAAAACACCAACATTATTTGAATTTTTGCAATCTTACATTTTTTTTAAATTATTCGTAAAAATTTTATTAACTTTTAAATCAACTAAGTTCTGATTCTACTAATTTTTTTGCTAAAAATCGGCTCGCTGATTTTCAGCAAAAGATTTTGCTGACAAAAGCAATTTTTTGCAAACACCTCTAGACCAAAATTTTGCTGACTCAGCAAAATATTTTGCTCACCTTACTAACTTTTTTGTTTTGAGTGTACTCAACATTTTAGTATCAACTCTAAAATTTTCAGTAAAAATATCTATTAAAATAATCTTTATCAATGAATAACACAATTTAAAATCCTCATTAAAAAAAAATTAATATAAAGCAACCATTGGCGTAGATAGGTATGTTGGTGGAAGGGTGCACGGCCCCCAGCACTTATTATAATGGAAATGTGTTTTTATTGAACTGTTTTGTTTTCGTTTTTGTTTTTGTTTTTGTTTTTGATTTTTTAATTTTCTTTTTCATTAAAAAAAAAGCAATATTTAAAAAAATGTTGTTATATTTTATAAAAAAATTGTCTAGCTACGCCAATATGCGACAATGAAATGTATCGAATTAGATACAGAGCAATTCCATTTAATATCACCGTGAAATTAATCAATGTTTTTCGATTTTTATAAAATTTTGTGAGTGTGTACTGTAGGGAACGCAAGTATTAAAAAAAAATGTTTGTTTTGGAAAACTCTGGCAACGATATAGCTTCAAATTGTGGGGTAGGCACTTCACTTAAAAGGTCATAACTTTTGATGTGTAAAAATATCGACAAATATTTTTAATTGCTGCTATTGAAAAACTACTATTACTATTGAAAAAAACACATTTTCTGGTGTACAAAACAACACATTTTCTGGTGTACAAAAAAAAATTTTTTTTTGTAATACTTGCGTTCACTACCGCACACACTCACACAATTTTATCATAATCGGAAAACATCGATTCATTTCACGGTGATATTAAATGGAATTGCTCTATAGCCTTATATTGAAATACAATTTGATCTGAAATATAGTGGATCGTATTGTATATAAATGGATTATATTACATTGAGTTTGATACTATTTGATACGATTCAATCCAGTGAATATAAATTAGTAAAATTAAAGACTGCTGGATAGATATTATGGTCCAATTATTAACATTTTGACGACGAGATTTATCAATCCAAAATTTTTAAAGAAAAGTGTTGTCAAAAATATTGTTTTCAAACTCCTTCTACACTCAAAAAAAAAAAAAAAGACTGTAAAGTCAGCAACATCTTTGCTGGGAGGATCCTTCCTGAATTTGCTATTTTTTTGCCGATATCAGCAAATTTTTCGTTAAGGATCCCCCCAGCAAAGATGTTGCTGACATTACCGACTTTTTTTTTTGAGTATATAAAAAAATCCATGGGACATGATCCCACAAATACCTTATGCAGTTGCTAAGATATACTTTTTATACGATATTTTAAAACTATGAAAGGATAGAAAAATTTGGAGATCAAAAATCTATAAATAACACTTTTTATAAATCAAATCGAACAAAAATTCTTTAAATTTCAAAATTTCTAAGAAACTGAACAAAAACCTAACTTTCTCATCTTTGACAATCAATATAGTATATATGTCGAATATTGTATTAATGTCCTGCATGAAATGGAATGGATCAATTCCAAATATCTCAGTGTTTCTTGAAACTTGAAGGATTTGACCATGTCCTACCGAAAGTTTGACAAGAAAACAATTGTAACTTACACAAGGTGTTTTAAATGTTGTGCATACTTGTATTTAAATTAAATGTTTTTTTGTTTTATGTATAACAGTTTTATGTTTTAATGTGAAATAAAATTCATAACCATTACTGCAAGTTACAATTGTTTTTTGTGAATTATTGTGTTAATGTATAAATTTATGTTTTTCTAATTCCTGGTTCACACACGGCAATTATAATTGCCCAATTCTTATTCAATTCTCCTTTGAACTTGCTCTTGTGTTCACACAGGAAAAGTTTGTTTCAGCAATTTTCGTATATCAACCTGCAGTATTGAAAATTGCGAATGACAAAACAAAACGGAATTGGAGTACGGGCAATTCTGTACCCCCTATCATTCTCTTTCCCTCCCTCTTCTATAAACTCAAGAATTGCGCAATTATAATTGCCGTGTGTGAACCAGGTCTAATTATTCGAATAGACGACCTTAGATAAAGTCAACATAAAATTGACGAAACATCAGGCAATATCAAATAAATAGTTGTGTTATATATATATAAAAAACGTTACGACCAATTAGTTTAACAAAATTTAAAATAATATTAAACTAAATTTTTAATAGATATGATTAAAGTCTTAATTTAAACTTACAAACAACTTCTAATATTATCAGATTTATTTTAGAAAAATGCCGTAAGTTCACAGTCTTTTAGTATGCAAAGAGTTTTTAACAATAACTTCAGATTTTGGAGGTGCACTAAATTTGCTTCACCAGATCTACAACAACAACTACATAAGTCACTTTTTAAGTACATTAAATTTGGCTCAATTTGTAGCACAGTTTTGTCAAACTGATCTTAATAAAATTTTGCATTAAATCAGCAGCTACTGTAAAATTTTACCATACATTTTATTTAAAAATTAAAATATATGCCAACCAAAAATTATAATTTTTGATTTTATAGAAAAAAGCTTTATGTTAACACAGAAAAGCTAAAAAGTTTAGATTTAATTCGACAATTAAAACTTTTTAAAGTTTTCTATTCTCTAGCTATACAAATAATTTACCAGTGTTCTGAAAAAATTCATTTAAATCTCCCCATTAAAATTCTCTCTGTGAATTTTATAAAAAAATTTTTCAATGTTCAAACGGAGGTTTTCCATACAACTGAGTGTCGCTCAATCTGTCCTGTTTTTATTTGTTTGTAAACTCGCCACTAGCAAATGAAAACATGTTCCAGTTTTAATTAAGTTTAAATTAATTTTTATCATGTTTTTAAATACTAATTTAATAAAAATTATATCAAACTTGTATAAAATACAAAGTACGGTCTTGTTTACTCCCCCTTTACATCTTGTTTTTAAACTAAACAAAACAAGTTTGAAATAAAAAGGAGGAAAAAAACGTGTATTGTATATCTACTGTGTATTGTATATCGACCTTGCACATAACAAACAAGTTTTCAATTTATTTTTGATCAATGGTGATAATTATTAATTTCGAGCTCATACATTAGTTCTCATTTAGTGAGAAAACTAGTTTATATGAATGTTTGATGTTTTCCATGGGATTGGCACTTCTTTCAAAACGTGTTATGATGATGGGAACCCAGAAAATTACCGAAATAGATCTATCAACACATTCCTGAAAGGGGTCAATTAATAAATTTGAAAACAAAAACTCTATAGATTATTTGTTAGGACAATATCCTAATAAAGAAATATACAGTATGTCCTCGAACTTGAATAATTTTCATTTTCATCAATTAATGGTCGAAAAAAACAAAAAAAAAAAAACAAATTAAATTATATCAAACGTGTAAATTTTTTTAATTATTTCAAATATTAATGATAAAATCAGCAAGATAAAATTAAAATATATTAATTTTTATTAGAAAATAACCAAATATAAGCAAAATAAAAGTGAGTGTTTAAAGCAACAATTTTTTTATCAACATCCCAGCAAAATAAAGTGGAAGTAGTGCTTTAAAAACCTCTTTGACTTGACTTCCAAAGCACTAGCATACGAAAATTTTTCAAAAATGTTTAATTAAAGTTATTTAAAAAAGCATTTGCTTCACCATATAAATTAATTGGTATCTAAATTTATAACATCCTAAGTGCTTTTTCATCAGTTCATATATTCTTTTTTTATATGGAGTTTGATACCGTATTATTTTTTTTTTTTTTATTCTTATTAATTTTTTAGTATTTTGTTTATTTAATTCAGTTTTTTCTTTGTATTTTAAGATAATTAAGTAATTTAAAAACGACCAACTAATTAACATCTTGACTTTAATCGCAAAGAAAAAATTGTAGAAAGTTGTTATCCAGAGTTGACAAATAATTATTTTATAACATTTATTTTTGGCCTTTGCGATGAGACTTTTTGTAAAAATTATTTAAAAATATAAAAAAGCGTAAAGTTTTATATTTTTTGTTATTATTTATGTTGATAACAAAATTCAAAAATGTATTTCACTGCTAAAAAACTAGTTTATCGATTGTATGTAATCTTTTAAGATCTTACCGATAGGAACATGCATTTTTCATATTTGTTTCAAGATGCGATATACTTTTAAGGTGTGCCTTGAAACGTGTGCAATATTTAGAAAAATTAGGTTAAAAGATTGATTTTGGCTTGAAAAATCTATTTGATTTTTTAATTATATTGTTTCGGATCTCAAAAAATTAGTAAAAACGAAAAATATCGAAGATAAAACTTGAAGAAAGCTTTCTCATACATAAGTATATTTAATAGACCCAGACATTTAGTAAACATCATCGCAGTGGATAAATAAACCCTTTTTAGAAGCACATTTTTGTGTAACAAAAGATTTTTTATAATTAAAGGATCTTACGTTCCAAGGCACAGGTTTCATTGCAGGCCAATTTACTTAAACTACTTCTCCAATATTTTTGTCCCATTGTCTGGTATATTTTATATTATTAAAGACCCCAGCAAAACCTTGGTAATGGGTGCGATAAAGTAATGCATTACCTTGTAATGTATAATCCTTACCTGCATAAATATTTTCCAACAAAAAATAATGAGTTACCAAACATGGGATACATAATGAATTACTTTGTAATGGGCACTCCTTACCTTCAGCATTATTTCGAAACATAAAGTATTGAGTTACCAATAATTGTGTACTCATGGATTACCTTGTAATGACACATCACTACCTTTTAAATTATTTCGAAACGTAAAATAATGACAAAGCGATCATCAATTACATAATGCATGAAATATAAACGTAAAGTAATATTTAAAATATTTTTTTTGAAAATCTATATTTAGACACATTACTTTGTGATTTTTTTGTAAGCATGAGGGTAAGGTATATATTTTTAACATCACAATCAGAAACTCGAAGCACAACAATTCATTTACCTTTTCAGCAACTTAATATTATATGTGACGATAGCTCAGTGGGTAAAGTTCCCGCCTAACAATCAAAAGACCTCAAGTTCGAAACCCAGCGAGACCACGTTATTTTTTTTAATTCTTCTTCTTTCTTCTTTATTTGCATATCCACTTCTGGATTTTAGCGACTACATACATTTAGTTTTTTTTTTTTTTTTTTTTTTTTACATGTTACATATTTTTTCGAGCATTACTTAAATATTCTAAAATATTACATAAGTATTCTAAATACATTTTTATAATGTACATTTAATTAATATTATTAATTATAGTTAAAAAATCATCTCTATTTCTAGCAGTGTTTATAAGATCATTCATTGTTCGTAACACAGTCCAATTTCTTATATTTCTGAGCCATGATAACTGCTTGCGACCGATTCCACGTCTTCCTTCAATCTTTCCTTGGATAATGAGCTGTAGCAATTCATATTTTGGACCTCTTATTATATGACCGAGGTATGCTGTTTTTTGACGCTTGATGTTTTTTAAGAGCTCACGGTCTTTGTTCAAAGCCTGTAATACTTCCTCGTTTCTTACTCTATCGGTCCATTTTATACTTAAGATTCTTCGATAGCACCACATTTCAAATCCTTCGAGTCTGTTCATGGTATCAACTTTAAGTGTCCATGTTTCTACACCATACAGCAAGACTGACCAAACGTAACATTTTGTAAACCTAATTCTTAGGTTGATGTTGATATCGCGGCTACTTAAAATCTTTCTGAACCTGCAGAAAGCACTTCTGGCCATTTCTATGCGACATTTCACTTCCTTATCACAGTCCCAGCTGTCATTGAGCCAACATCCAAGGTATTTAATTTAATTTTTAATTTAAAAATAATAAATTTTAAAAAATTTTTTTTATGAAAATCTATTTATAGAAACATTACTTTTTCGAACCCGGTAACCACACATGACTTTTAGGCTCATTGCCTGTAAAATTCACCAGTGATGTAAGGTGTATTGTAATGAGTTACCATTATTTGGTAATGTGTGATTTTGCTGGGACACTTCACTGTCAAATTAATTATTAAAAAAATATTCAAAAGTATGCAATAAATTCAAAATTGCTACATGAACTGTTTTTTAGTATTTCTTAATATTTTTTTTAACCTAATCGCAACTTACAAAAATTTTAAAAATAATTTATAATATCTCGTTGATAAGAAATCACACAATAAAAATGTTTTAAAAATCATTATTTTATCTTTTTTTATTATATATTTGTGTAGCATATTTTGCTTGTTTTCATTAAAGTATATCAATATTTTCCACTTAAGTTCGTTTTAAGTTTGTTGTACTGCATAAGTAACTTTGGTACAAATCATAGAGCGGTCTACTTCAATGCAGCAGATTCGTGTGTACAATACTTGCTGCCAAAAAAAGATTTTTTTTTAATATTTGAAAAAATAATCCCCTAGAGTATACAGCACATATTTAAAAAAATGTTAATAGATATTTGAAAAATACCATCCCTGAACTGTTGAAAAAGAGCATTCATGTACTGTTTAAAATTCTATTAAAGAAGTTATATGTTCACTCCACCCGCCCAATGACACGACGATGTTAAAATCATTAATGATTCACCTAAGTTTGCACCACATCCGTATCAGTAGATGTGGTGTTTTTAATACTTCTTCCTCAGTTCTTATTTTGCTGGGATGTTGCAATCATTTTTAGTGTAAAAAAAATGTTTTCATTTGCTTGCCCGATTTTGGTATTATGGTAGTGTTGCGTAGTGTTGCTGTTGTGTAGTTAGCGCAGTCAGCAAACAATCCCATTTTTGTATACACGTCGTATGAGCAATATTATTTGTTTATTAATAAATAATATCACTCATACGCAAAAAACAAAATAAGTTTGCTTCAATAATGATTTTTTTAAACCAAAATTATTAATTATGTGTATGGAATTGTTAATTACTTCTATGATATATACAACATACTTCATAAAATTGTGAAAATATTCATTAACATCCATAGCCGCGTTTACCTTTAGGCACTGTTTTAGACAATATTTTAAAACTTTCAATTTTTAATCAAATGAGATATTTCCAAGGCCTTCATATAGAAAAAATTTCTAAGATATTAAAGGTATAAGTAGATCATAACAAATAAATTCATGCCAAGAACTCATATACAGAACGAATTTTAATGGACGAAAATTAATAAAAAATTTCAGTGAACTAATGAGACTTAACTTTACAAAATGATTGAAAATTTTCTTAAAATTAAGCTTCATACTTTGCATGAAACTAGTTTTTTCAATGAAATTTCTTCGTTGAGTGACTGACATTTTTTTTTATAAATAAAGCAATATTTTTCATAAGATTTCATGAAAACTGCATATAATTCTCTTAGTGTGTAGCCATATGGCTCTGACAATTTACAATAAATGGAACATTTACAAAAATGTTTTCTCAACCTGCTGCAGTTTTTATGAGCCAAACTAAATTTGTTCGAACTAAGCCTTAATTATTATTGAATTTATAACTTGAATATTTATTGGCAATATGCCAGAAGTTGCCAAAGCTTTATATAAGTATACAATATATTATTTTTTAATAAGATTATCTAAAACAAATAAATCATACTAATTTCTAAAAATAATATATATTTGTTATTTTTTTTTAACTATTTATTCATATTAGTATATGACAAAATTTATTTAGTTAACTTTTTCTAAATATGTATGTATATTGAACTAACCTACTATATAACTAAACATTTTATAAACTTAATTTTTATTTATAATAACTAACAAAATAAGTAAGGGAATGTTCGTTAATGTGGCCGTACATCTGGTGTTTTGGGCTATATAAAAGAAAAAACCAAGTAAAATATTCCAAATACAAAAACATAAGTTTCAATTTGTGGTGATAGATCATATTGTCTTGTAAAACTTATCCAAAATCCTGAGGGTGTTTTCCATGGTGTCCAAAAATATTTAGATTTTTGTAAGAAATTCTTATACTATTTTTGTATTAAATTTTAAATTTAAATTAAATTTTCAATTTTGTTTAATACACACATATTTTAAATTTCGCAAAACCTTTAGTTCAGAGTAAACATTTTAAATGGTCTTTTGCGCTCTGCATACGCATTTGAATTCAGATCTTTTCCAAGTAAGCAAGTTTTTGTGATATTGTAACCTACAAATGTAAAATTCAAGGTTTTCCGTCATATTGGGAACGTTACTCTACACCCATAATAATTCACGCTAATAAAACATAAACTAGGTATAAGATATGAAGACATATCGTAATATATTGCAACATATATAAGCATATATAATGATATCAACTTGAATATGAGTATATAAAAAAGTTTTGGTATAGTCATATATGTCTTAATATACTTATATATAATTTCATATGTGGCCATATGTAACAATATATATTTATATCTAATATTTATGGCCCAAATATCATCATATATTATTATATCTGATCTTTTTATCTTGAATTGTTTACAAAGAAAGACAACGTTATAGTTATAGCTCTCATGAGCAACACTCTTTATTAAATTAAAATCATGTGCTTAAATCTACTTAAACATAAATTATAATAGTGTGGGATTTTGCATAGATTGCATAATCCCACGCTAGTAGGTTTGGTATATTGTGGACAAACAACATTCCACAAAGTGTGGGTCTCTAGTTACATACAGACGGTATGGTAACGCAGAATTGTCAAACACACTACAATCTCATTATAAACACTTGATAAAGCTAAATAGAAGATCATATATATTCCGTGTATAAAATTATTTATATGTATATATGATACAATAAAACAAAACAAATTCTATCACTTTTTTCTATAATAATATATGGCATCACATATAATTCTATATAAATATATGTGTTAAAAATAAAAAGAAAAATTCGATCAATTACTATCATCGTTACATTTTAAAGTAACGGGGTTTTAAAAAAAAGCAACTTTTTTTTCAAAAAAAGTAACGTTTTTCTCAAAAAAGTAAAGGGTTTCTCAAAAAAAGTAAGGGTTTTTTTAGCAAAAAAATATTGTTTTTTTTTAAAGTAATTTTTCATATAAGATAAAATTTGTAAAAACTTAAAAAGTTACAGCAGTTTTAACGTTATGTATTTTTCTTGTCTTTTTGCTAAAAATGTCAAACTTTGAGATGCGATGGAATGCAAGATACACTAAATTTCGAAACTTTCAATGAAATCTTCAACAAAAATATGGTGAATACCGAATACATTACCAAGTAATGATAGGTTATTACATCTTAGATTACTTTGAAATACTAAATAATGACTTACGGATAATGAGTTATAGACGTACTTATATGTAATTTCAAAATAATGAGTTACTGGTACATAAGTAACGACTTTGGTTTTTATTCTAATATTACATTCATTATTTTTATTTTGCAGATTTTAAAAAGATAATTTTCCCAGGTAAAGCTATTTTTAAAAACTCTAGAGATGTCTTTACTGTAACCACTTATTTTGTAGACTTTATGTTGCGCCTAGGTAATAACGTATTCTGTTATTGTGAGTAACCACTTATTGCTTGTCTTAAAGTAACCACTAATTCTTTCACTATGAGTAACCAATGAGGTAACTCATTATTCTCACTTTTTTGTAAGCGAGAGGTTAATGAATACCCATCAATGTTTGGACATCGCGCACAAAAGTAATTAGTAAATAAATAGCCAGGTAACTAGTGAAATACCTTTATTCGCTACTAACACGTTAAATACTTGGTAATGTCTGTTTTTGCTGGGTTAAAACACATCCATTCCAAAAACGACTCAAATCAAATAGAATTCTTTTGGAATGAAAATGAAACTTATTCAAGTTTGAGGCCATACTCTATATTTCTTTATTAGGATATTGTCCTAACAAATAATCTATAGAGTTTTTGATTTCAAATTTATTATTTGACCCTTTCAGGAATGTGTTGATAGATCTATTTCTTTTGGAATGACTCAGAACATTGTGAAAATTTAATTTTTTACATTTTTTTTATTTATTATATTGTTTTATGGAATCAATTAGATTTATTAAAATTTTGAATAAACTTCTTACCGTATGCAAAAAACTGAAATTTTTAAAAATTAGTTTGTTCTTCACTTTTTATGTTAATAAAAAACTATACTTTATGTATGCGATTTTTTGTATCTATACTCTAAAATTAAATTTGATGACAGTTGACAGTTTTGACATATTCATGAAACAACAGGAAAAAAAAACCGCAGGTCTACTTTAGGGAACATTGCCTAGTGTATTTTGTAAAACTTTTATCTAAAATAATATCCAACATACACAAGTAGTTGTTGTTTATTTTTCAACATACACAATAAATTTTCAATAAATTGTGATAATTTAAAATTGTTTTGTTATTTTATATTTAGTGTTATTTTAGTTGTTGTTGTGTGTAATTTTAATAAATTGATTTTTAAAAATATTGGAAATACTACCAGTTAGATTCGACATAATTTTGTGTCTACCCGATGAAAAAAGTATATGTATAACTTGATGTGATTATATATGGTTATATGTGTGGAAATATATTACGATATTTGTTCATATCTTATACTTACAAGGGGAGTCATAAGATGTGTTCTCTCCTATCTTAATGAAATTTATATATGTGATAAGGAAAAAAATAAGACACATATTTTTTTTAGCCGCCCAATCTCACGTTTAAGGATGGGGGCCAAGGTGGGGACAAAGTTAATACATTTTTGTATGAAACAAATGAAATTCAAATTTTTTTGACGGCAGCTTTAATCTACTCCAAAAAAAACCAAAAATTTAATACCGATATAGCCTATGTAGTGGCAGGGTTGCCATTTATTTAAAATAAAGGTTAAAGCTCTTCGGAAGAAGTAGCATAAAATCAAAAAAACGAAAAATGTGATAATTTTTACCGCATTTTTTTAAGCCCTAAACAGGATATTGGGCCACTACAAAAAATACGTGTCCCTTATTTTTTTTTCGTTATCACGAGTCATAATTTCATTGAAATCGGCGAGAACCCATCTGGAGACTCCCCTTGTTAGTTTATGAACATTTTTTAACATGGCGTAATATATCTTCCTATATAATTATATTTTATGTTATACATTAGCATATCTTGTATATCTGATCATATTAAATAGATATAGATCAATATATGACCATATATTCTACCACATATTTTCATATGTAAGTGTATATGGTACAATTTATCAAAAATAATTCTATAACTTTTACATATAATTATATATGGCAAAATATATCATTATATATAAATATATATAGTAAAATTAAATGCAAAAAATGTTATTACTTTTATATATTTTTTTTATCACCGTTTATAATTAGAATGTAAATGAGTTTCAAATTGACTGCAAAAACATGAAAAACCGCGATTAAACATCGCGTTTTCATCATTTCTGAAGTTGTGTTTTAATGTCGGGGAAAAACGTTAAAATTATTAATCCAATTTCGTTTAAGTTGCATTTCAAGTACGAAATTATAATTCTTATTTCTCAAATTCATATAAAAGATGTATTTAAAACTTTTTGTAGAATGCATTTGATAAATGTATCTTTTCGCTATTTTAACAATTAGTTTTAGAAATTTTCAAGAGTAAAGTGTATTCAAATTACTTATCTATGTTTTGAATCCTCAGAAAGCGTCAATCATATAACAAAAGGCTTCAAAAAAGCCAAAATGGCAAAAAGTTTTAACCCATTTGAATCACGAAAACTACCAATTCAATAACTTAATTGCTGAAATTCCACCAACAACCAAAATTGCTAATTCAGTTATAATTGAATATTTTTAATTGAATTAGCAATAAAGTGTCGTTGTCATAACAAATGTTATTTACAGCTTGAGTTTTATAACATTGAATTTAAACCGGCAAGTAATTCTCATTTAGTTAGCAGATTTGTTTATACTTATGTGAACAAGCTCACGCAGAAATTAGTTTTTTCTTTCTATTGAAACATAGGGAGTATAGGAAAATTTTTGTTTGGATTTTTTTTTTTTTTTTGCAAATATTAGCCATTGAAACTTTTCATTATCGTCCATTGAAACTTTTCATTAAATTAATGCAGTTATTCATAAAAATTTAATGAAAAATTCTTATTATTTATAGCAAATTTCATACGATTAATGAAAAAGTTTCATTAAAAACAAATTCATTAAAGCTATGAAGCATTTTAATGAAGTTTAAGAAATTTTTCATTCGCATTGTGAAGAAAACTTTATTAGTTTATTTCATTAAAACTCGTCCAAGGAATTCTCTCTGTGTACATACATAAATACTACAAAAAACCACAACAATATGTTTTGAGCGATGATATAAAAATTGCAAGCAAGTTCCGAATTTGAGCAAATATTTAATTGATTCAATTAATTTTTAATTGACATCTTTAAATTTTTTTTTAACAAGTCGATTTAATTGAAAAAAGTAGGGAATAATTTTTTTTTGTGCGGTTTTCTCAAAATTTAGAATCAGGGCATCAAACAGTATGTAAATCACATATCGGCATTCAAACCAAGGAAGCTTGTTGTGGTGCGCTATTAATATGTATATTTTAAAGTACAAATAAACAACGTTTAAAGCTTTAAACCAACGAACATTTAGACTAAGGAAGAATCAACATCTGTTATATTTGTTTATAACTGGTTTTAAGAGAAACAGTTTTTTAGAGGTTTTTAATGCAAATTATTTAGTATATATAAATAAAGTTCTGTGTTAGTTATACAAAAGTTATGCAGAGAATACATCAAACAACAGAAATTAACTTTAAAATTTAATTAAAATTGCTTAAACGCATAAAAATTAGTAAATTAAAATTACCACGGTTAACTCATTTTTTCGAAACTCTCTTAAAACCAGTTCAGGTTTTTAGAAGAGAGCGCTGTTAACGGCTTGTTTAAACAAATGAAAAACTCAACCCTTAAAACATGCGTAATGGATTCTAAATTTTCACTGAATTCTAAAAAACACCGATCGCGTTTTGTGGTTAACAAAATAGTTGTTTTGAACAATCTGAAATTGCTGAAGTACTAAATAGGGAATTCATTCTTCATAAAAAAATATCGTATTGATCCACAATACCGACCTATAAATTATTTTGTATAACCAGGATGTGCAAAGTTTGCTGATTATTTCTGCGTTTGAAAAAATCTTTTACTTGAAAATTTTGCAAACGAAAAATTTTATTTTATTCCCAGGTAAATGTTGGTTTTTTACCTAGAGTTTTAAATTTATTATAATTTATTCATAAAAAGCATAAAATCATTTTTAGATTTAACATTATTTTTTATAATTCATATTAATATGCTATATAAATGAATTACAAGTAGTACTTCCTTGGATTAAAATAAAAAGTACTTATCTCTAAAACATTCTCAATTTTGTTTAAATTAAAAACTTATTAGATAAAATTGTATAAAATTTTTCGGATCCATACCATACGATCAGCTTATGTATGCCATTTTTCGGATGAGATGTGATGTTTAGTTATATATGATACTATATATAATCATATATGAGTACATGCGTATATCGGAACTTGTTTCATCGGGCATTTAATTTTATATAAATAACTAAAAGTTTTTAATATATAAAATTTATATTGTAAATACAATTATTGTAAATTGCATATGTTAATTTATTTAAATGTGTTGGTATAATTTAAAATTATAAATAAGAAGAAAAAAAACAACAACTACAACAATTACTAACAATAAACAAATAGCCAACTAACTAACCAACCAACCGTACAACCAAAACACTCTACTCAATAATTATAACGATGATGATGATGGTGTCGATGCTACAGTTGTGTTGGTTAATGTTGCTAGTATTGGTGATCATGGTGGTCACGGTAGATTTACATAATGCAGTAAAAATAAATAACAAACAATATAAAACATGAATGTAAATATAAATATGTATGTATGTGTGCAAGTAAAGGAAACAAACAAAAAATGAGTATTTAAAATTATAAAATACCAACAAATACTAATAGACACAAGGTCCTAAATCGAATTTTTTCCAAAGCAGGATTTTAAAGTTAAAAAGCTTGTCATAAGAAAATTTACTTTCAACTATTTCTGAAGTCAAATGTGTAAAGCTAAGAAGGTTTGATTTTTAAAGTGAACATTTTATTAAAAAAAAAAAATGCTTGTTAGGACCTTTTTAAATTAGTGCAATAACAAACTTACATGTATCGTAATTAAAAGCCATATGTTGACTTTGTGTTAAATATTTCAAACACACATGAATATAATTTTATTTACATGTTAACATGAAAATATGTTCAATTTATGTGTCTTTTGAAAAATAGATGTACTTAATTAGGTATAAACAAGTAATAGTGTTAAAATCTGCAGTGACGAATCTTAAATTAAGTTATCTCTGGAGTTGTAAAACCGGTTTCCGAATTACTCGATAAACCATTTCCGGTTTTTAAAAAACGGTTTTTAAGAAAGGTGGTTTACGAGTTATTCCAGAACCGGATTTTTCGACTCCAATTATTCGGTGTTTTCGAATATTTTTCAATCTGAAAATTTCACATTATTTTTGAAATAATTTGCAAGGGTTTATTTTCTCTTAATTTTAAATAAAAAAAACCTGAGAAGACAAATTGAATTTGTCCTTAAATGTTTTTTTTTTTTTGGATTTCCTGTTCTTTTGCATTAATCGCTTTTTCGAATAATTTTGTAATTAAAACTTCCCGCATAAAGTGCAATTTCTAAAAATGCATTTCTTTCACATTTTTACCATCAAAGTTGATTTCATAGACCAAAATTGCTGCACAATATTTTTTTAAAATAATTTATACGTATTATGGTCGATGTTCTGTGAATTTTGATGCCCACGTAGTGAAATAACGCCATAATAAAATTTTCTCAAAATACGAGATAATCGTAAAATTTATAAGCTTTTGTGTCCTTGAAGATCGAAACGATCGTTAAAGCCTAATTTGACTTCACAATTTTGAACAAATATTGAATTTTAGTTTACTTTAACAACAACAAAAAAAAAAAAACATTCCTAGCTTCAAAAAGTTTATGCGGGAACTTTTTTGATAATCGCGAAGAAGTTGTATAATGTTTTTTAATATTTTTATGGAATTTATGGTTGGATTTGTACAATATTATATTTCCAAAAAAAAAATTCAAAAGTTAGAACTATAATTTACATTCAATTTTGCCTTTTTGGTCTTCTCTGATAATAACTTTGATGGCTATAAAATATTTTGCTCACATTGAAGGTGCCCTCCTGCACAAACCAATTTAGGCGATAGAAATAGAATCGTTTGATTTTTTTCATGATTTTTTTAATTTCACATTTCCACATTTAATACACATCAGTAGGTGTCCTGGTAGAAGACCCTTCATGTTAGTGAAATAAATATACTTTTACCACTTTTAATTTGTTCAGAATTAGTTCAGTCGAAAAGGTTTTCTTTTTTAAATTTAGTAATTTTTTAAAATTTGTACAAAAAATTATCAGCAATAAAAAGTGAAATAGAAAAAAACCGATTAGTCGAATCGGTTTTTAATTTTAAAACCGAAAACGGGTTTTTAAAATTGACTGGGGTTTTAAGTATTTGAAAACAAGTTTTTTAAATTTGTCGAATATTTGAGAACTTTATATATCTTTCAAATAAACTTCTTGATTTAGTTGAACATTTTTTTGAATAGTCCCATCAGAAGATTTTAATGTAAGTGTGCACAAAAATGCAATTTTTTAATAAAAGCTACTTTTTAATACAAGATACACAGAGACAAAACCAATAAAGTTGAATGAAAAGTTTCTTAAACTTAAAGAAAAAGCTTCATAATTTTTATGAAACTATTTTTAATGAAACTTGTTCATGAAGAGAATGAAATTTTTAATAAATAAAATAAAATTTTTCATAAAAATTTATGTAAACTGCATTACCCAGTGTAGAAACGATAATGACAAGTCATTACTTTTCTCACTACCAGTAATGACACCCGCAGACACTACGCATTACTTTAACACACATATTTAAGACGTACTAATAACTACCCGGTTAAAACATATATGCTTCCTTTTATCGACATGTATGAACTCATTCATGCTCATGTATGAAGTCATTCGAGGTCATGCATGTTCATATACTAACATATGGGATTCATATATGCTCATAAGATTTCATATGTGATCATACATGTAAATATTACCTCAATTTTCGTAAATGCATACATATGACCATGTATGGACACATATGATTGTATATGTAAGTGTTATCTCAATTTTCGTTAATGCATATACATGAACATATCGCATACCTAGTACAAAAGTGACTGAACTCAAAACTTTTCATTTTTCAGAAATCGAAAAAAAAAACATTTGCAACTTTATACCAATTGAAGCATAAAGAAAGACATAACTGTTTTTTTTAGCAACAGTTAACAACAACTAAATACACTGATATTTTTTTCATAGATAAACAAATATATTGTGCATAGTTTAAGCATATAAAACCGAAAAATTAAAATTTTGAGTTGAGTCAGTTTTGAACTGGGTGTGCGATATATGAATCATTTATGAACACATATGAATCATTTATGAATGCAGGCGTACATGTATGAAGCATGCGTGCTCATTTTTTTTTTCAATTCATAATTTTTATTTAAAATTTTTTAGTTTTACAAAAATGCTTAACTTAAGACCCGCGAAGCCGTTTATATGGCTTATCTGTAGGTCTGAGAAATAGATTACGTGAACCGTGATTTTAAATATTATTTTCAAAGGCAAACTTCAATAAACTATGTAACTATTATTAAATTTTTATAGTTTATAATTAAATTTTTATAGTTTATGTATGGATATACATCGCTATATCACTATATATGTCGACTTTTAACACGATAGCTAATTTTGCCATTATTTTAATAAGTAATGATCTCAACATTTTTTGAAACATCTATTTTTAGACTCATTATTTTTTTAATTCCAGTAAGTACATATATTACTACTTATTTTTGATTTCTTGTAAGCTGAAGTTATAACAAGCTATAACAAGTCGAATTAGTTCAGATGGTGGAGCGCTTGACTGAGAACTTAGAATCCCAGATTCAAATCCCGTGTTAACACATTTTATTTAAAAAAAATGTTCAATAAAAAAATATTCTTTTACTAAATTTAGTTATTTGAAAATAAATTTTTTGACTCATTAATAAGCTATTAACCACATATAAATATATATCCCTATATAAACGTAGTGAGATTTGTAATAACAATTGTACGTACTTGCCATTACCAAATATGTACTTATGTAACCACATATATGGTAATGCTTTTCGTCACTGGGTAAATTAATAAAAAGTTTCAATAAAAGCTGAATTTGGGACTCTTTTCCTGTATTAAATTTTAATTCACCATTCATTGTTCGTCTAAAGCAGGCAGCTTTAGGTTAAACAAAAAAATTAGCATATATTTAAAGCATACTGAGTTTTAGTCTGACCCTATCAATGCTCAAAAAGAACTTCTTAAAATATACTATGGAGATTCGAAAAAAATTTTTGAGTTTGTACAAAATTTCTACTTCCAAGCGCATTTTAGTTGTACATATAGCACTACGAAACCCTGGCTATGCTGCCTCGGATTTGATATCGGAAATTACTAAAAAAATTTTTAAGTATGATGCAAAAATAAATTTAAAAAAACGTTTAACATATTTTTTATAGCATTGAATCAAAAAGCTGTATTAGTTGCGAAAGTCAGTAGCCTGAAATCAATTTTGACCAAATACTATTCCAAATCAAAAAATTTGGAACAAAATGGCATCGATTTGTTATTGCACATTTTTGCGTATTTTGTGATAAGTGCATATTTCTGCAGTTTTTGTTGCATATTCTTCATATTTTTAGGAAAAGGATTTGTATAACACTTGAAATTTCATCCAGTTTTAATTTTTAAGACATTTACATTTGAGTAATAAATCGAATTTTAAAACCTTAAACATTTTAAGAGCTTAATTTTTAGAATTTTTGGGTTTTTAGTGCATATTTATTTGCTTTTAGTGCAGGTTTCGATTTAAGTGCATATTTTAAGAGCATATTTTGGATTTTTTAGTGCATGAAAGTCGCTGCCCTGGTTATACCTTAGTAAAATTTTATTCTGTTTTCAAAATATTATCTTTACTAAAATGTAATATTTCATTGATTAACAATTTTTTAATGGGCCGCGATATATCAAAAATGATTGTAGTATTTTTCTTAGCTCAAAATACTTTTCATTCTGTGTGTTAAAAAAAAAAAAAACATTTTTAAAAGTTTTTGAAAAAATAAATTGTCCGCGAAATAACTTTTTTTTTTTTGAACTCCTGAACCAATTGGACTTTGTATGGCGTCATACCAAGGTCTTTATGCAAAATTCGTCTCAATGATGTCTCCGAAATGTTCAATTGTTGAGAACGACGGTGAATTGATGTTGATGGCGCTTCACGCACACTTTCTGGAACAGCAGCAATATTCTCGGGTGTACGCACTGTTTTTGGCTTTTCACGCTTTGGTTTATCGATGAGGATGCCAGTTTCTTTCACATACGGACCATATTCGTTAAGCGGAAGGATAAAACTAATTATCTGTCAAATCAGACATGAGCTAAGTGTTACCATTCACGAAATAAGCACTACTACTACTTTATTGAATAAATGGTGCTCTTTAAAAAACGGAAACAAATTTTTTATTAATCGTAGAATCCAATGTCGAGTTAAAATTTCCGTTTTTTTGCTATGTATGCAAAGGTACACCAAATTCGAATGTTTGACCACCGAGCACGTATGGAAGGAGTTGAAAGTAAAAAAAAAAAAAAAATACGTCAGTATTTTATTGATTAAAATCCATACAAAAGTAATCTTACTAAAAAACAAATTTTTATCACGAAGTCTTTTAAATCTATCAATATTAATTTTTCTCTAAGTTATTTTCCAGCATTTAAATCATACATAAAAAGGATATATTAATTGATCATAAGTTACTGTGCAAAATCAAACAATTGTGCATAATTTTTAACTATATTTATCTGAATTCATTTGCCAAATTTGATTCCTCTCAGTTTAATTTTGAAGGTGTTACAGTGGATTTTTTTAAGGGCATGCGCTGGGTACACAAGTCCCTACACTAATGTTCTGATGAGTTTTGTATTTAAAACTTAATTTTTAAATTTCAGGATATATGGGAGGTAGGCGCGACATTAAACCGATTAACATCTAAGTTAGCACACATTACTAACATGGGTTTTATACAACCAATACATTTTCATAATATTATAATGATGTAATTTCAGGATATATGGAAGGTAGGCGTGTCGATGCACCGATTTTACCAAAACATCGTATATGTTCAAGCCTAGCCAAAATAAAATACTGTATCAAATTTCATTTATATTTTTGTCCTTTTGTTATATGGGTGGCAACCAACGATTGGAAGCTGATATCAATCGGTTAACAGGACAATACTGTTAAAATAGTTAATCCTGCATTAAGCCAACGCATAACCGACAATCGCCTAGGCTTTCCCAAAACTGGCTAGATTGTATTTTTTTGCCTGGGTACTTTTTTAAAAGCTAGTTTTTAATTAATAATAATAAATTTATAAAACGTAATTTGTAAAATAAAATGGTACTTTTTTTAAATAAAAATGTACTTTTTTTAAATAAAAATGTACTTTTTTAAATAAAAAAGTACTTTTTTAAATTAAAATGTACTTTTTTAAATAAAAATGTACTTTTTAAATAAAAAAAAAAAACTGTATTTATATCCGCATGAAAACGTATGAAAGAAATGTGTTTTTTTGCAGTTAAAATTGTTTAGCACCCTAGAATACAGTGTCAGTGTATATTTTATAATGTGTATGTATGTCCTTTTAAAACATTATGGCCTGTGTCAGTTACATTCTTAACATATTCCCCTGATATCACATGTAAATAATAGGTGTTAGAGAGCTTTTATGCTCAACAACATACACTTTTGTTTATGTTGCATAATATTTTATGGTGATTATAAATAAAAGTTTAAACAACAACACCAGCAGTAGTAAAAATTTACTACCAATACATACATAAATAGTATATTATATTTACTATCATGTGTTTGCAGGGCAAAAACACACCACACATATGTTGCTTTCCAAGCTAACTGTCCCGCTATTGTAAAAAAGTATATAGCAGCAATATCCAGCTAACAGTATTTTTTCTCCTATAAGAGAGAAAAAAAAAACGGAACAACTTTATCAAATTTTCCATAAAAAAATGGGCGTAATAGGCGTGGTTAAGCATTAACATATTTTACGATAATTTTTAGTATATTATATATTATTATTTACCTGAATTTGAAAAATGCTGGCAATTTGACTATAGGAAGGTTTTCAAAACTTTCGACACACCTTTGCAGAAGAGAGTCTTTCAAATTTCAATAAACTTGGTATTCATATTATCCTAGTTAATGTATATTTTCTTTTTTCAAAACTCGTTATAGATTGCGTTTAGTCGGTGCTCAAAGTTGGGGTTTTTTTCCAAGTGTATAAGAAATATACAATGTTTGAATTATCATAACTTTTGATCGCATTTGATTCAAAATAAATTCAAATAAAGATCAAATCCGCTTTTTTAAACAGTGCTGCAAAAAATTTAATTCTTTTCACGAAAAGGATGACGAAATTAAACAAATATTCTTAATTAGGAAATAGCTCAAAAAAAACCCTAAGTAACTTTTTTAAAATTTATTTTGCAATTAACTCAAAAACAGACTGCAGGCAAAATTTGTAAACAGATAAAGAGGTAGCTACATATCATAGATATGTACTTGCTTGCCCTGGCCCCCATAACCGAAAATAAAAAATAATTTCCGTTTTTATTTCTGGAGGGGACTATCTACTTTCGTTTTTGAAGAACGCCCCATAAAGTGCAGTTTAGCCTTTATATGCATTATTAGTTATTGCGCATACGCCTACGCGCCTTATGTAGATTTAACACTGAAATATTGAAATATATATGAAGAACAATATTCAGCGAATATTATCACCAAATCTAATAAGAATTACACGATGAAACTTTCTGGATTGATAAAAAAAAACTGCTAGCCTTTTTGAATAAATAAAAAAATTAAAAAAATGTTAGCTGATTTTTAGATAAATTGAATAAAAATCAGACTTTAGGGGTCGTAAATTACAGTTCAGAGTCATTCACTTTTAAAATTTTTCTATATCATTAATGATATTAGACCAACGATCACACTTGTGATCTTGGAAAAATTTTTAAGATTTTTAATACCAAACATCGGGATTAGTAACAATGTATTGTTTTTTTTTATTAAACATTTATATTGGATTTAATTTTTAAACCAACAACCTCGAGTACCAAATCGATTTTTAAACATAAAAAAATTTCAGATGTATATTATAATTTTTTTTTTGTGCATATTTCGATTTAAATGCATTTTTTAAGCGCATAGTTTTGATTTTTTACTGCATATTTTAAGCGCCTATTTTCTTTTTTTAGTTGCACGAAATTCCTTGCCCTATTGATTATAATAAAATTCAATACGATTGACAGTTACAAACACTTTACTCCTGTTTAATTTTCTGTTTGCCGCTTATACACATAGAAAAGAATTTTGCTATTTGCCAACTAAAATTCGGTTACTACAACTCAAATTCGGTTGTTACAACTAACTATTAGTTTTCACAACAAAATTCGTTTAATAGAATTGAAAACTTAGTTGCAACACCACAAATATTCAAAAATCTAATTTAAATATGGTTATACCACCAAACTAAATGTGGTTGCTACCACCAAACTACACCTTTCAATTTAGTTGGCACTTTATTTCTCTGTGTGCGGGAGAACAAATACTGTTATTTTGGCATTGCTGCGACATATATCTTTTTGCTGGACATTTGACTTTGAAAGCAAGATATAGTTACACTAATACATATGCATGCAAATAAATTACTAAAT
Source organism: Delia radicum (assembly GCA_021234595.1). NCBI lineage: Eukaryota > Metazoa > Arthropoda > Insecta > Diptera > Anthomyiidae > Delia > Delia radicum. Next base: position 188,701,383 of record CM037854.1, read on the forward strand.
TAGTAAACAAAAATACACACACACACACATAAACGGAAAATTATGTTTTAAATTTTTACATCAAATAACAACAAATTTTTAAATGATAGTTTACATATACTAATAAATATTTTAAAATACGTTTGTGTGCTTTTGTGTAACAGTATATGTTTTGAAAATTTTCAAACAATTAGTATTATGTCTATTTGTTAAATAACATACAATATAGTTCGTGTTAATGCACACACATACACATTCATTTATGTCATGCACACATATGTATATACAAAGTAAAAACTATATTTTGCAAGCATTTTATGTTTTTCAGTTTTAAATATGGTAAAATTTATTTATATTGAAATGAGTGTGTTTGTGTTTGTTTGCTGCATACCAAAAACATTGTCTTTCATTATAAGTTATATTTTTTATGTATGTATGTTAGGTTGCTTGTTATTTTTAAAAACGTCGAATTTTTTGCCGGGACAACACTGGGTTAGAGACTGAAAATTTTTCCAGACTGAAAATTTTCTAGATTTTCAGAAAGGACATATTTTTAAAAAATAATTTTTTTTAAAAACTTAAATTTTTTGAATTATATTTAACTCCGACAATGCAGGAAACAAAAATTTAGTTTTTATAAGACTGTTAAATTTTAAGTATTTTCACAGCTCCATTTATGAATAATTTTAAAAAATTGAGAGATTGCAAATGTGAAAATAATTTTGGTCGCTTTTCTCTACACTCTACTACTCAAGGGAGCCCTCTATACACTTAGCGCGTAATGAAGAAAGTAAGTTTTTTTTAGATAAAAAAAATTTAAAAAAAATATTTTTTTTTTTTTATTAATTAATAATCATATAATTACAAATTATATACTATTACCCTAACCGAGCACTAGCTACTATGGCCTTCGGTGCATTGTAGCGAAAACAGGCCAGTGCCTCTGGTGGGAATCGAACCCACGACCCCCGCACTGATAAGCCAGCACGCTATCGGGGCTCACTTTAAAAAAATATATTTTTGATGAAAGTAACTAATTTTACATTGTAAATTGTTGTATTTGAACACAATTACTCAGTTGTAATCCAATAAATACATGGTTCATCGTTAACCCATGTTTTCCGTAGGTCAAAAATGTTACATAAAATAAAGTAATGACTGAATATTTTCAAATAAAAAAAAAATTTAAAAGAAACTAAATTTTGTATACATTAGGTAAAAAACGGATATTTTAATAATAATATCCACTTTTCTTCTCTGTTGGAATCCTAATACTTGCCAAAAATTGTATTCATGAAAATGTTCTTATGTGCAAAATCCGTTTTCGATATTTTTGTCGGGACTTTTTAGGGCTTCGGTCAACAAGGGTTAATATTTTTTAATACTAATGATTTATTATTTTGAAAATTTAGCTAAATTAAGAACTAAACTTGTTTTCAGTTGGTTAATTTCAACAAAATTCAGTTGTAACCATCAATTTTAGTTTGTGGGACAATTTCGACTACCGGATAACATGGGTTAATGATGCGCCAAATATTTAATATGTCGGAGTTAAGTACTCGTGTAAAGACGTTCATATACGATCATATCTTTTTTAGTATAATGTTATATTAAAACATATTGGTTTATACAGCTTAATATGAATACAGTAGAAACTCGATTCTTGCACGTAATGAAAACTGGGCTCGGTGCAAGTTTCGAGGTTGTCGCAAGTACCGAGTATTAATTTCCCATACAAAATAAAAGGCACATACATCTGTTTAGAATCTAAGTTTAATATTTCAATTAAAAACACTTAAGTTCAACGCATTCGTATAACAGTAGATACATATTTTATGTGGAATCAAAGAAATTTAAAATTTTTGTTTGTTTTGTACAAAGTCGCTTGTTCAGTACTACACTGCTTCTTAGTCTCTGGAGCATCATAATATCGTCTAATGAAGCATTGTTTTGCTCCGCCCATTCTAAGCAAATATTGAACACTGATATAGTCTCCTCCGATGTAACTTGCTTCGTATTGAGTACCACGTCACCGGTTTCTTCACCATCAGTAAGGTCATCATCGGTACACTGCTCTTCATTTTGTGCGGTGAACGCTAAATTAGGTTCAACAATCCATTGGTCAATTTCAGAATATGATATTTGCTGCAATGGTTCTACTTCTTGAAGCAATGTTGCAATGGATTGAATATTGAATGCCTCGTCAGCTAGCTGTAAACGTAACTCTGAAAGAGAAATGACATCTTCATTATCCCAGTCGGATGATTTATTAAACAGTTTTTGAAATGATGACCGAATTGAAGACTCATTAAGGGCATTCCACGCATTAGCTAAAAAACATATTCCGTCTTTTAAGGTGATGTTTCGCGAAGACTTGTCTATTGTTTTTCCACGACGAACAATGTGACTTAATAGGCTTTTTTTATAGTTCAGCTTCGTAAGCCTTATAACATTCTGGTAAATTTATTCGCATCTCTCAATAGTCAGCTTAAAACTGATTCAAATTACAACATTTCATCAGCAGCATAAAACGACGGGGATTTCCCGAAATGTATTCAGTCTAAGAAAACAGCACGCAAGAGTAATACAAAAATGTTGCAAGTATCGAGTTCAAAATTTTCGGATGTCGCAAGTACTGAGTGCGTAATGAAAAATATTCCTATGTTGCAAGAATCGAGGTGTGCAAGTATCAAGTATGTGCAAGAATCGAGTTACTACTGTATATGTTATGGCGCATATTATCATATAGAATTTTATCTTGGATGTGGTTTTTCGCACATTTTTGATATGGTTTTATATACATTAGTATCTACACTGAAAGAATTATCCTTTATGATTTTAATGAAAATATTTCATAGAATTTTTTTCGTAGATTCAATGAAGAATTTCATTATATTCAAGAAATTTTATTAATATTGAGAAGTTTTTCATAAACTTTTTTCATAAAATTTCATAGTTTCATAAAAATAAAATTAATTTGATTTCATAAATTATCTCTTCAAAGATTTAATGAAAATTTTCTTTAGAGCTATGAAATTATTTCAAAGACTTATTTTTTTTTTTATTTTTTCATAAAATTTCATAGTTTCCTCAATTTTCATACATTTCAAACTTTAGTTTTAAGATTTAATTCTCTAGTGCTCAAAATATTTCATAAAGTCCTTTATTATTTTAATGTAGCCTTGCCGCGGTTCATTGGCTTAGTTCTAGTGCATTTTTCAAGACATTCATGAAGAGTTTTATTAAGTCAAGGAACTTCTTAATATTAAAAAAATAATTATGATACTGTTTTATAAATTCTATAAATATTTCATTGCCGTAATGATTCATTAGTTTTATGAAAATTTTCATTAATTCTACAAACATTTCATAAACATTGACTTTAAGAGAACATGTTTCATAGATTCTATGAAAAGTTTCAATGGACGAGTTCCAGTGACAATTTTCATTAAAGCTATGAAGAAATTCAGTGCTGTAGTAAAGATAATTCTCTCTGTATAAATATATGTCGATTTCTATTAACGTTGATGTGTCATATATTACTACATAAGGTATATATTATTTAGCATGATTTCATATAGTATTTTATATAGCTTAATACAATGTTATGTTTAATAACTATTGGTTTATAATTAAAATTTTGTTTTACATGGAATCTGAAGTGTTAAATTTTGTAAAAACTTAAAGTGCAGAAATTTTTTTTTGTTTTTTTTTTTTTTCTTCTGATATTTCAAATGTTAAATCCTGCTTCTAGAGGAGAACAAGAAGTTCTCATTGAGATTGTGATTACGCCTAACGAATATCTTTAGAAATTCTAAGAACATGATTTGATTAGGCAATAATGAAATCCGTATAGGGACCAGCCTACAACAAATTTTTTTTTACAATTTGTTAAATAAGTTTTCGGAATGAGTTTGGAATTTTGCATTAGAGCTTGTAAGTACTATCAAATAAATTGTGATTAACTTATAATTGAGATCATAATTAAAATGTTACTATTGCAAATAAAAAACACTAATTGTTAGTCAATGTAAGAGAAGATGAAACAAATGTTGTGGGTGGGGATCAGAGCTAGTAGGAGTGCCGCACTTTCAACTTAAGCGACTAAGTCATCTTCAGCGAAATTCTAATCCACCACACACAAGAAACCCAATGTGTGTATATACATCAACCAAACACAGAAAATCGGTGATGTTAATTGATTACCCGAACAACATGAGTTATTTTCTTATTTTCTTACAAATTTAGTCGACAGCTTTAAATCCAAAAGCTTTTTTATTCATTTGGCAGGATTGCCAGTCCAACTGCTAATGTTACCATTACTGGGAATTTAATAAAATTAGATGAGGACAAAATACGGACAAAACTGTCACTAATTGTATATAATTTAATCAGATATGATATAATTAGATGTAATTTAATACAATTCAATCGGACCATTTTTCGCATGAAATTTTATATAATTAATTATATTATAAAGATTGATATTATTTTTTTTTTAATCGGTTAATTTTGATTTAATAAAACAATTTACAATGTAAAATTAGTCATTTCACCTAAAAAATATATTATTTTTTTTTTTTTATTAAAAATAATGACTTTACTTCACATCAGCCAACATTTAATCAGCCAACACGCTAAGTGGATAGAGGGCCCCTTCAGAATTAGTTTTTTAAATCCCCACGATGTGTGTAAAGAAAAGCTATAAAAATTATTTTAATATTTGCAATCTTCAAATTTTCTTAAATTATTTATTCGTATTTGGAGCTGTGAAAATAATGCAAAATTGTAGCCAATTTTTTGACCTAGTGTAGGGTTAACAATCTTATAAAAACTAAATACTTTTTTTTTGCTAAATTTTAGGGTTTAAATATAATTAAAAAAAAATTCTGTGTTAATTTTTTTTTTTTTTGAAGTTTTTTAAAAAAGATATTTTTATGAAAACATTTCCTTTTTGAAAATCGGTAAAACTTTTTCTTTTGAATCTTAATCTAAGCTAGGGTTGTGCCCTTGAAAATGCGATAATTTGTTTTATTAAGCAGCAGCCTAATGTATGTATGTGGTTAAAAAGTAGTGGTCAATTTTCATATATTATTTATATTGATTGTTCTAGGAAAAATTTATGTATTATTCATATTATTCAATATTTATTAAAATATGTATGTATACTTTATAGAACTACATATTTTAATACATATTGAATACTATAGTATACAATAATAGTAGTATATAAGCTATAACTAACATGCATAAATATTGTTTATTGTATGAATGTATTTTATACACACACACACACACTTAACCAAAAACAAAACAGATAAAACAAAAAAACAACGAACCAGAAGTTTATTTTATCATTTAGTATTGTTTTTGTGTTATGCTCTCTTAACTGCATAGTTTTATGTGTATGAAAACTTCCGTTTCCGTTCCCAATAGACTTGAATATTTAATAAAATCATTGTTTAAATTATTATACAAAATAATTGTTTTATATACAATTTAAAATGTATTTAAATAAATAACATTTATTTTCAGATTTTGAAGGAATTTTTTATTTACTACAAGTTAATTTGGAATCCAAAATTTATACAAACATACACAAAATAACAAATACCTTCAAGATATATTTTGTTCCTTTTAGAGATGAAAGCAACCTGATGATACCATGTGATATGTTCGTTGACATGTTCTAAGATGTATTACCCTATATTTTAGCGGTAAACTTCGATTATTTTAAGATAAGTTTTACTAGATCTTAATAAAAAAAGGTATTAAAAAAGTTCATTTAAAAACTTTCCGCAAGATTGCGATAAATTTCAAACACAAAATTTAACTACGATTATAGCAACTGATTGATTCCCTGGTAAAAATAGTTATGTATATCTAGTCATATATAATATGATTAAGTCATATACGATTTTGAATGAAGTCACATTACAGCTAATATCATTATATACAAATACATCTGATCATTTTTATTAAGAGAATTTTTATGTGTCTCCAAATCTTACTCCATATATAACTACATAAGCCATATAATAATAATCCAAATATATGTAGTGATCGATATAATTATATATGTCCCCATTCTAAGTCTTATAAACCTATATCGCTCATTTACTTCAAGAACGTCACAACTCAAAAAACATGATTTTTGAGTTAATGACGCAGAATTATTCATTATATCACGTATCATATTGTGTAAAAAAGTCGTATTGATATCATGTATACTCACCTCTTGAGAGAAATTCTGTCGTTATTTTTTTCTTCGAGGTGGGAGTAAATTGAAAACTTAAACTCAAAATTTTGGAGTTATGACGTTATTAAAGTAAATGAGCGATATGTGACGCCATACTGAAAATATTTTCCTTATAATTTTATATATCATTATATATAATCCCATACATATTTTTTGGTAAAGTTCAATATCAAATTAAGTTATCTGAAAGTTTAAAATTTTATTACATATGGCTTCACATATAACCATATTAATTTTATAACGAAATCATTTGCAAGTGATTTATTTTATATAATTTCAATTAAAAAAATGTGTACATTTTACAAGACAATACCACTGAATTATATATTTTTGAAGCACTAATTTTGTTAAAGTTCTGCCTATTATATAGGCTCTAAAACTTCGGGTTCTGATGAGATCTTTAGCCAGATCGAAATACTAGTATCAACCTAGCTAATATGTTTGATTTGCTTTATTTTTGTAAATATACGGAGGTTGAAAGCTCGTTATAAATTGAAAATAACATAAAAATAATCTCGATGTATATAAAAACAAAAAACTAATATAACTGTTCTTGATCATTTTAACCATTTCGTAGTTTCATTTAAAAAATGTTGTTCTTAAAAATTGTTGATATCTAGATATTTGAATTTTAAACTTAAATACTTTTAAGCATAACTTCAAGTTACAAAAGGCATTCCTACTATTGGCTAAAATTATATATAATAAGATATATTTACTATATTTAATTAAATATATGTAATTTAATTACCAGGATATGAACAAATCGCGGACAAAATTGTATCAATTTATGTCTAATATATGATATTATTAGATACAAGTATATGACCCATTTTCAGATCAATTTGTATGTACTGATATATGGGAACTTATTAAATAAGATATACTTTTTTAGACTCCATATTAAAAATTTTATCAGGGTTGTAAAAAAACCTCACGGATTTGATCTTATTTCGATTCTATATAACCTAGAGTTCTAGTACTTGTAACATAACAATAGTTATGTTAGAGAATTGTTTGAAAAAAGCTTTTATCTAAGTTGAGTTAATAACAAATGTCATTTATAGAAAATATGTGATAAATGATTATGAATAATGTAATGAATAAATAACGGAATTTATAACTTAACTTTTACTGAGAATACATTTATCACTCTCTTAGCTTTATGCAGATACACATATTTTAGAATAAGTATAATAAGAAACATTGTAATTAACGAAAGACAGTTAATAAAGATATGTTGAATTATTAACATCACAGTACTAACTTCGAATAGAATTATAATATCCTGGAACAAAATTCAACATTTTTTCTCACACATGGAAAAACTAGAAACTAGAGAAGACATATAGTCTAACTGCGTTTTCAGTTTTTCGCCACCACATGAAAATTTTTTTTAATGGACCTTAAAGTTTTAATTTAAAAAAAAAACATTAAAATTCTTGTACTCATTTCAGGATCCCAATGCGGGTATCAAATTAAAGGCAAGAATCTTAACTGTTTTTTAAAAATTATTGTTTACAAGTTTTCGCGAATAAAATTTTTACAAATATGCTTTTAAAAATTAAGTCCTTAAATGTCGTTGTTGACTCAGTTTTACCTACTTTAATCCTTCCTAACATTTTGTTATAAAAATTCAGCAAAATTGGTTCAGCGGTTAAAAATATTGCAGTACAAATTCATCTCTAGGCGTCTAGTGAATAAAGTATTTTTTTCAGCAGACACCATAGGTAATTTTTTTTTTCATTGATAAATAATTTGTTGCCTACTAATATCATTAAAAATTCTCCTTATTGTGGTGCTAGGTAAAAAAGAAAATTTAAAATTTGTTGGAAAAATTAATTAAAAAAATTCAGATTGATTAAATTTAGGTATATTTTTAGTAATTCAAGCGTATAGAAAGATTTTATTTCGGACAAATTTATAAAAAGTCACAAAGGATAGTCAAGGATTAATTTTTTAAAGAACATTTCAGAAATGTTTGATCCCTCAAAATTTTAAATCAATATTTTACATTTAAAATAGAGGGTCTCACCTTTCATTTAATACCAACATTTAAATCCCATCCTGAGTAGAAGTGTTTTAATATTGGTTTTAAAAATTGAAACGTCCTGTTAAAATAAATATGGACGTGAAAGCGAACAACTGGAATTGCAGTTTTTCTATATATGGTTTTTTGTTGCCCCACCTAATGTTCTATACCTGTATAAAAAACACCCTTTACATCGAAATTACAACAAAATGTTTTTTTTTTTTTTTTGTATAAAATTGAAATATGGAAAAACTTTACTCAGCGAGGCCGCTAAACTGCCTATCACAGAGGAGAAAACCTCTTGCCCATGTGTGAAAACTACTGTCGGACGGTGTAATTGTAGTACTACACTTAAGAATGGAGCTTCATTTCGATGCTTAACAGTTCAACGATTTTGGTTCTGTACAAATAAATATAAACGCTTTTCATTTACAAATTCCATTTCATTTAACGCCCATTTCTTTATTTATTTTAAATCAGATGAGCGACCATGTCTTTTTCTGTTATTTATTTTAATTTTTAATTAAATAAAATATTTTTTATGTCTGCTTTTTGTTTTAAATAAGCAAATAATGAAAATGTTAAATTATTCACTAAAAAAACATACAGACAGACAGTCACACTTACAAACAATATTAAAATTAAAGAAAGCCATTAAAAAATTGGTAATTTTATTTTTTTTAGCAGTTTCCGTTCTTTGTTTGTGCACTTATACACAGAAAAGTTTGAAACGAGATTAAATTTTGGAATTATTTGAAGAAATTACTCAGGGATGTGCACAAAAAAAAAGCTACATAGATTGCTCAACTACTGCACTTTATGGGAAGAATCTAAAAAAAAAAACAGAACCCGCTCTGGAATTAAAAAATAAATTTTTTCTATTTTCAGTTTTTGGGGGCGGTTTCATGGGCCCCCAGAAACTCAAAAACGGGTATACATAGGTGTGTGTACTCAAATGAAAGGAAATTTCCTTAAGATTTCAAAAATGATATTATTTTTATGATCCATGAAACGTAGCGCCTCTAGAGCAATAAGTATATTTTAAGGGGTTTACTAGATATAGAAATCAATAATTGGTTTATTAAAACAAATGTTTTGCGATAGAAAAACACAAAATTAAATATTATTCTAAAAATTATAATTTAGAAATCGGACTAAAATGGCAACTTTGGTAACCATTTCATCATAGACACTTTTTAAAGGCAAAATCAGGTGCCATCGTGGAGAATTGGGTACTCATCTAAGAAAAAAAATTTTAATTTTTTTCACACACGAATAAATTCGTTAGTCCATAACGTAGCCGGATTTTTAATTTTTTTATATGCATTAAAATGGTGCGAGGGTAAACTCAAAAATTAAAAAGAAACATCAAATTAATAATAATTAATTAGTAATCCCATAATTAAAAATTATATACTATTACCCTTACCGAGCACTAGCTACTATGGCTTTCGGTGCGTTGTAGCGAAAACAGACCAGTGCCTCTGGTGGGAATCGAACCCACGACCCCACCCACTGATAAGCCAGCACGCTACCAACTAGCCTACCGGGGCGCACTGACTTTTTTTTCTGCGATTTTTGGTCTAAAATTTTCATAGCATATAGAAAAAATAAAACTATTGAAATATAAAACAAAAAAAATTTAAAAAAAATCTAAAACTGGTAAACCCCTTAAGAACGAAAATAGGGAAGAAGTTTTTTAGTTTTTTTTTTTTTTTTTTTGGTTATATTTGTAAAATTTAATGTTCAAATAATGAATTTTACATGAAAATATGACTTTTTAGTTGTTATTGTTGATATTACCCAACGATAACTGCGTGGAGGTGATAGCACACAATTTATTGGCCTAAGGGGTTTCTACTCAAGTCCGTTCTCTACATTTAGGTGTCTGAGAAATTTCAATGTCCGAGAAATTTCAGTAGATAAAATCTGCATTGAAATTTATTTGGTACTATTACTTATATTAATCAATTTATAAACAAAAGATAGGAAAATCTAATTTTGTAATTAAATGCTGTAAATATTTGTATTAGGCTGGCAACTTTTATGTTGCGAATATTGTTCTGATATCAAATATTGGTTTTTAAAGTCAATTCGGAACAAAACCTTCTGCACCGAAACCACTTTCCAAAAGCCTTTTATTTAAATATTTATTTTGAATAGTACAATACAATGTGTATGTGTTGGAATGGCGGACAATATTTTTTATTAATGATAGAATAAGTAAAAAACATTGTTGCCAAGTATTTTTTTGCAAATACTCCTAAATTGTCCAAAAAATCCCTACAGTTGCTCTACCACAAAAAAAAAAAAAAAATCCCTAAAAATTATTTTTGCTAAAATCTGCTAAATTTTTTAGTATTTATTTCGAATTCATTGAATAAAAATGTTAAAATACACTAATTTCATTAGACTTTTAAAATTTCATAGTCAAATTCTGAAATTTTATCCAGCAATCAAAAAAAAAAAGCTAAAATTATGCCAAAAATTTCGTGTATGTGCCAGAAAATGAAACCGCATAAGTAAAACGAGTTTACAAGATTAGGTGTGCTAGATTATGATATCGTAATTTTTTTGCTCGTTTTAAATCGAGCAGTTGAACCTTGTCGAAGGTAAATAGAATGTGGATTTTTTCTTAGAAAGGTTTGTTAAATAATAAAAACAACACTTAGTATTAAAAATTTGAAATATTTTTTATTTATTTTAAGTCAAAAAGCAATCTTTTAATAGCTTTTTCAATTTAAAACAAGACTTTTAAAAATCTCTGAAAAATCTCTTAATATTTCATGCTTTTTTACATAAATCTGTGGCAATGAAATAAAATGCATTTTTTTAAACAAAGTTTTAGTCTAACAATTACAAAAACACTTTGAACTGAACATGAACAATGTAAATTAATTTTTTTATCATGCACTTAAATAATTTATTATTAACTTTTATTAAAAACCTGTCTTAAAAAAAATATTTCGTGAAAATAACACTTTTTTTTTTTTGCAAATCGCAAATATACTTAAAGTCTTTTTCTTCTTTTATAATGATGTTCGAAAAATCCCGAGTTACCGAGGTTCACAAACTTCAATAGGTCAAGTTTTTTTGCATTTTTTTTTTCGAACAAAACTTCGAATATACCAAAACGAACGTTTTTAGGAACACCAATGTCTACATGACTCGTTTTCAAAAAAAGTTTGCTTTTTGAAAACGACTTGATGTCCAGCACATAGGCGTTTGATAAACATAATAATCGGCAAAACAACCTCAAATTTGTACACCCAAAATTCCCCTAAACGACTAAAAAACCTCCCTAGGGAGAAACCCCATATCTTGGCAGCACTGGTAAAAAACTTTTAATCAAAACTTCACGGCCGCGAAAAAGTGAGATCATGGCTCTTTATATTTTTTCAATGACTACTACAAGGCTATGCCATACAAGTTGAGATGTTTTCAAAAAACGAAAAAGTTATAACCCTAATGTGTATGCAAATATTTAGAAATCAATTTAAATATTAAAAGAATCGAAAGCAAAATCAAACTTTTAAAATAATCTATTACATATTTAATTGAATACGTTTTAGAAATTCAATTATAATTTTTATTGCGGTAATTCCAAAACTTTATTGAATATTAATTTTATCTTAAACATATCACTAATTGAAATATTGGAGAAATCATTTTTGTCTGTGTATTCTAGTAGGCAGTAAATATTATAGCATTCATTATACAGGAAATTTAACTTTTAATGTAAAATTAAATACTGCGTAATCTTTTTTTTGTTAACTTTAGTTCAACCAGCAAAAAAAAAAAAAGTTTGCGTTTAACAGATACTGGAAAATATGTGTAAATATCGTGGTTTATAATAAAAATATTTTTTATTAATTAAATTAATTTGTTTGTTAATAATCAGAAAATGATAACTTGATTTTTTAAAACACGATTTTTATTAAACGGTTGATTTTTATATTAATTCTTTGCTAATGAGATGTAAATAAAATCATTCATTGTTAAATTGAAATGATTATTCTAAAAAAGTGTTGCTGACTTTTGGAAATTGAAAAGTTTAAAGGGACGAATGCCAGTGTAACTTCATTGATTTTAAGCAAATGTTTATTAATATCATACCGATAAATTTCTCAGTGTACGGGTACCATGGAACTGGTCCCAGAACTAATGTCAGCCAGTTCTAGTTTGGAGGAAACAATATATAACTAATCGATTAAATTTGAAAGAAAAAAACCCCGGGTAAAAACCACAAAATAAAACCTATTCTAATAAAGTGTGTATAATGTGTCAATTGCCAAAGTACATAACTACACGCAGAGAAAAAATATGGTTACAATATGATTGCGGCCACAAAACGGTTTCCTTTCTAGTAAAATATCTCTTTTTTTTTGGTTATCAAACACTGCGTTGTAAAACTACAATTACACTTAATTTCACTAAATTTCGTAAGTTAAACAAAAACTAGGAGAGTTTAACCGGCATAAGTGTACACTACTGTTCAATTAAATAAATTTGTTAAAAATTTTAAAAGCTGTCAATTAAAAATTAATTAAATCAACTAAATATTTGCTAAAATTCGGAACTTACTTGACATTTTCTTATACTAGGGCGGATCAATCAGCCCGTAAAGTTTCGAACTTCCCTTGTAGTTATATGAAATGCAACACTGCTCCCATCAAGTACCACCTGTTAATAGACTACTGTCAAATTTTGAGCCAGTTCCGTCATTTACTTTGCGATTAACAGCTGTTCAAAACATAACACCTCAAGGATTTTTTTAAAAATGGAAAAAAGTGAATTTCGAGTGCTCATTGAACATTATTTTTTGCGAAAAAAAAACCGTCAACCAGACCAATGAAAAGCTAGATAAATACTATGGGGACTCTGCATTGTCGATTTCAATGGTAAAATAGTGGTTATTGACTTTCGTTGTGGTCGCGCAAGTACAAATGACGCTGAACGTTCTGGACGTCCAATTGAGGTCAATACACCCGAAAATGTCGAAAAAATCCACGATATGGTGTTGACCGATCGAAGAGTAAAAGTGCGTGAGAATGTTGATGCCATAAGCATTTCATATGGCAGTGTGGATTCGATTTTAAATGATCAGTTGGGTTTAAAAAGCTGTCTGCAAGATGAGTGACGCGTTTGCTCTCCGTTGACTATAAACGTCATCGTGTGATAACTTCAAAGGATTGTTTGTGCCGCAATTCGAATGAGTTTTTGGGGCGTTTTGTAACTTTGGATGAAACATGGATCCATTACAACACTCCGGAGCAGCAGTCTAAACAATGGGTTTCTCCGGGTGAACCGGCTCCGAAGAAGGCAAAGGTAAGTTTGTCGGCCAATAAGGTGATGGCAACAGTGTTTCTGTATGCACGCGGGATAATCCACATCGATTACCTTCAAAAGGGAAAAACAATAAACGGCGAATATTATGCCAACTTATTGGACCGATTTATATTGAAAAATGGCAATTTCCAACAAGACAATGCCTCAGTACATGTACATAAGTCGTCAGCCGATGGAATGGCTATTATTTAAAAATATAAGAGTATTGGAATGGTCCGCATGTTCTTCGGATCAAAACCCAATTGAGAATATTTGCGAAATATTAAAACTCGAGTTTACGCAGAAAACCGTCAATATGAAAGCGCTTTTCATCTAATCGAACTGCTTGCTTCGTGGAGATCTATAACAGAATAACTTTGAATTAATCTAGTAGACACTATGACTGATCAAATTTTCGAAAGGAGTCGAAAAAAGGAGTTCTTACGCATTATTAAAACTGCTGCTTTAAAATATTTTTCTTAAATATTGGTAAATTTTGATCAATTAAGTTAACTACCGCTTTAAAAATATGTAGTTGTTTGGGTTGTAAAACAGTTTCTTTATTTTTAATGTAAATCACAGTCATTTGTAGAACAAATTAAATTTCTTACTAACCTTGTAGTTCATGTGAAAAAACAAACCACATCAAATGACTGTTTTCTGATTTTACATTCATTTTTCACAGTTGTTTTTTGTTATTTAAAATAAATAAATATTTGTTTATTTTTTACTAACATTTGGTTCATTTTTTTTACAATTGTACTACAAATGACAATGTTAGTTGAATTTACTGAAATGTAAGTCTACCATTCTTTAAGTGACATTTCATTTGTTTTTAACTACATTTTCTTTACCTACATAGTATTCTAAGTGTAGTTATGAAACATTAATTGATTTTGTTATTCCTTTTCAAATAGTAAAAAAAAAAAAATAAATGAATTGTTGCTTTGTTAAATATTATTAATTTCCCATTAGTTTACTTTTATGCCGGTTGAACTCTTTTAGTTTTTTTTTTAATTTACGAAATTAATGTGTAATTATAGTTTTGCAACGCAGTGTAGAAGTCAGTGTGTGCGTGTTAAAGTGTTTAAATACAAGTTTTATAGTGGTTACACTGTATATATATAAAAATAAAATGGTCTGCCGTACTTACATCCGTTTCGCATTTTTAATAACTCAATAAAAATTTAAATAAATGTAAAAAAAAAAAAATAACCAACAAATAGTTCAATCCAAAAAAATACCTCCACCCTTATACACAAATACTTGAATATTTTTGTAAATATTTTAAATATTTAACACGCAAATAAGTAGTTTAAGTGGAAGAAACGGAAAAATTTAAAACAGATAGAAACATGTATAAACCAATACATAAACTAAGTTGTCATATGGCAAATATTTGTACAACAAATAAATTTGGTTAGTAAAAAATTGAGAATTCAAAAAAGGTGTTATACATTCTTTTAAAAGCATTTCTTTCTTTTGTAACAAATTAAACATTTCTAGCAACTTATATACCAATTAATGTTACCAACCGCAAAGTTGGCTTTAACAAAAAATTAAACATAAAAAAATCGTTAACGGAAGTGTAGTTATTTTTTGTGTTTTTTTCTTTTTTGTTCGCAAGGTCTAGCATTTAACAATGGTTAAAAAAAATTATACTTAAGATCCTTTAGACCAGAAAAGCAAAAAAAAAAACAAAAAGCTTAAAAAAAACTTAAATGCATTTATTGTACGCCTATTAGCATTTGAAAAATATCTTGATTGTTTGCATATTTTTATGTGCTTGTATTTGTTAAGCATTGTTTTATTATTATTATGCTATGCTCCTAATAGTATGCACTGTTTTATTTGCTTTGCTTCAGCTATAAAATATGCAGTGCAAATTGTTATTATAAACTACATACTACTACCACCACCACGACACCTCTGAAACTCATACTTTATAGTCAAAGTGTTTTTTGTGTTTTATATAAAACATTTTTTTCTATTTTCATTTTACTTTTGCTCTATACTAATTGCGTGACTATGCAAAATATTTCTTTAGCTTAATTGCATTTCTACACATAAACTCTTTTATGTATGGGAGGTAGGTAGCAAGGTACATGTAAAAGGCAGACAGGTAAAGTAGTACATATAGCTCTAGTTAGGTTCATAGTTTGTTAGTCATTTGTAGTTAATACAAACGTTTCTAACATCCACCAACACCTTGTTATATTTTTTGTTAAATGAATTTATACAAAATAAAAACTTAAAACATTTAACCATGTTACTACAACAAAAAATGTTCTAATACCTGTCTGTACTAGAAAAAACAACAAGAACAACACTTAATTCTGGTTATTTTCATTCATACACTTTAAAGCTTGTAGCTTTTAAGATTTATTTGGGTCAAGAAGTTACCCATTTATCACAATAACTCTTGCTACAAAATAAAAATATTAAAAAAAAAAAAAAATTGAAAAAGTATAAGTAACAAAAAACAAAAGGGGGAAAATATGTAGATTTTGTTTTAATAAACTCGGAATAATGAATGCTTTAATTAAATTCTTTAAACATTTTCGAGAGTTTTCTTTTACTTATAAAAGACAAACTTAATAGCCTACAACTTAATAGGAACACTTGCTTATTCTAAAGTTTAATAATAAACTGTTTTTAAAGGTCAACTAAATCTACCACGCCTTGCCGAAAAAGGATCTAACACAAAAGTGCGAACACAAAAAATATTTTTCTTGATTATGTATTTGGGTTGTCTCACAACAATTTTGCGACCAAAATATTTTTTTTTTTGCAAAAATCCAAATTTTCTCGAAAACTATGCGAGATACGAAAAAAGAACTCATGACCAAAATTATTCCTGATTAAATATGCAATTGAAATGACACACGCAGAAAAAAGTGCATCATGTTATGATATAATAAGAGCACCATATTATGACTGAAGCAACAAACAATCAAAATATGATTCCCTTAATCATATTATGATTATAGATGATGATAAAATCGTTCCCAGTGATCATAATATGATCAGGCAGAATCATGTTAATGACTGTTAGCATTCTAATATGATAATTTTTTGTCAGCAATCATGTTCAATCATATTTTTTCTGTGCGTGCATACTTTAAAATCTGCATTGCAAATTATAGCAGTCAAAAAACATGGGTTGTCAAGGTCGAAAATATTGAACTGTTTTATTTTATAAATATTTTATTTTATGTGTTTTTCTATGAAAACAGTGATTGTATATTGGGAAACGGAACGGCTTTAACTCAGAGACTAATCGAGATACCACCCCACATTTTTCACACAAATGTAGAGGAGAGTTAAATAATAAGCATTTATTTTTTTAAATTTTTTAAAAATGTGCATTTTTAGATATGGATATTTGAACTAAAAACTACACTTGACCCTTCCATAAAAAAAAAATTAATATGCATATAATTTTAAAGAGTATACCCAGTAAAAAACGCTGCTTACCAGCAAGCAGGTTTGTAAGGGAGTAAGCCAAATAGAATCCCTTACAAACCTGCTTACATATGCCATGATTTTTATATGGCGAATTCCCACTTGGAAGCATTACTTTTGGGCAAAATAAGCGCGGGTTTTAGCGCTTACAAAAAGCTGTGATTTCATGGCTTTCAGTCAAATCATATTTCATGTCTACATTATTACGATTAAAAGTAATAATATAAATAATATATAATTTATTTTAGATAAAATTCTACAGACATTAATTTTAGACATAATATAATAATTTTTTTTACCGCACCTCGTGATAGCTCTTCAGGAACACTGAAACGACTAATTATTTTTTTTAACATATTCGAAAACACCAAACACAATCGGAAAGCACTCGGGAAAACTGGTTAAGATCGTTTATAATCTACGACATGAAACTTTCTGCATTACAACCTGCATCCTCGTAAGGGATTAACGTAAGCTGCTTACAACCTGCATCATTGTAAGGGAAAACAGTAAGCTTAACAAAATTTTTTGTTTATTTTTATACGAACAACATAATAGTAAGCACTTACTTCAGCGCATTTGTTTTATCCTGCTTCTAAAAACACGCACATTTTTTACTGGGTAGCCTTAAAAACAAGGCTAACCCTAATTTCGTGTATTTTATAGTTTAAAAGTTATTGTAAATATTGTAACGAGCCAAAATTGATCGTTTTTTAAAATTTTCATAGCGTCATATTTTGGACATCGAAAGGTCCGGAATCTAAAATTTATGTTTCGTCCATTTCTTGTCTAGTATGACAGTTATAAAGAATTTTATAAAAATCGGAGATGGTCAATCCGAATGGTGATTGAGTTGACATGGTTTCACTCAAAATCTAAACTGCCTCACCTCGTGCGGCACTGTTCACAATTGAAATTACTCTGCAAGTGTCCATTTTTATTCGGTTTTTGTACATAATTACGTAATAATTACGAGTATACATTAGTTTAGAAAATACGGCGAAAATGAGAGGCAATTTTAATTCAAGTTTGATATGATGATTCCCTTGTACCAAAATTGTTCATTAAGGAGAGATGTCGGAGTGTCCGTTATTGGTAGGTTTCACTGTTTCTATTGTCTTTGGTAAACATTTACCATTTGTGAATCAACTCCATTGTAAATATTTATAAAAAAAACTGTTATGGCTGCGGGATGGTGAATGTATCCCAGGTGCAACCACTCGCACTTAACCATAACTTTTTGTTTTGCAAAAACCCTGAACTTTTTTTTATTGAAGTCAACAAAACGTCATACAGAACGATATGATTTATTATTTTTTTATTTTTCTTAATAAAAGGACGTTATTGGAAGTAGTTCCTAATTTTAAAAAAAGAAGTTATACAATTTTAAAGAATTTATCTCATATATTTTTTCAAACAAATTTTTATTTGCAGGAAAATAATACTAAAAACAGAAATTGCATGTTGCCTAAATTTTGTTAAACTGCGGTTAGGTATAAATTAGGGAAGCGCACGTGAGCAGAAATTTGTGAGTGGAAGTTGAAATTACTGACGTTATCGTGAGTGAATGTAAAAAAAAAAAATGTCGAGGGTGATTGTGCGTGAGTCATATTTTTGTTTTTCAATTTTTAATTGTTCTTATTTTTGAAAAAATTATATTTTCGTGCTTTATAGCTCCAAAATTATAACAAACCCATGTTATCATAACAATTCGATGTTTCACTTTTTAGGATTTTATTTCCGTATGAGTTTTGATCGTTATATTTGAGTGACCTAGGAGAATCACGTGTGAGTAAAAGTTGAATTTACTTATGGAACTACTTCTTTTTTTTTAAATGTAAGTACTTCTTATTTTTTCTAGGGAACTATTTATTTATTTTTTTTGTGTAAGTACTTCGTAGTTTTACAATGGAACTTTTTCTTTATTAGAAAATGTATGTAGTTCTTAAAAATATAAAGTAAATGGTTCTTCGGTAAAAAAATAATCAATTCTAAAGAATCAATTATTTTAGTCTCACGCCCTGTTAAAAGAATCGAGTAGGTAATATAGTAAGGAATGCGTTCTGCCCAAAATGCTTGATTACAAACCCGCTTACCTTTTTGGAAATTTTTTGCTGGGACATAATTAAATATGCCGTTTTACGAAAAACTTACAGTGGCAAGTAAAACTGTATCTTACTATGTATGATGTCATATTAAACTATGTATATTAAATTTTAAGAAACTGGATCGCATTATAAAAGATTGTATGATATTATTTTTACTCGTGGTACCATAAATTTCCCATTTTAGGGCGTTTTTTTTTTTGTTATTTTTTCATTACTTGTTCTTATAACAAAAGCTTATATTAAATTTATTAAACAGTTTTTCAGAACTATTATTGAGATTTACTTTAACATTGTAAAGTTATCGTTCTTCAAATAATAAATTTTTGTATTGCAAAGTATTACTTTTAATTACTTAGGAAAATGCTACACTGAGCATTAGTGTAACGACAAATATTTTTGTAAAAAGATTATATATTTAAAGAATTTCAAATGAAATCCAAAACCCACATATTATTTAAGTTTCCTTGGCCTACATTTTTGTGGATAAAACTTACGACAAATACAGAGAATAAAAAAAATTATATACAAATAAAGAAAAATCTTCAAGTGACTTCTTAACGAAATAACAACGAAGAAAAAAACTTTTGGAAAACTAAAAAATAAAATAAATTTAGTATGATGATGAATTTAAATCAAGGTCCTTTAGTTTACTGTTACTGGTATCAGGCTTGCCAGATACTTTTTTTTTAGATTTCAAACCACAAAATATTCCAAAAAAAAAAAAAAACAAATTCAACAACATAAATTTTAAGTTAAGTCAGAGCTCAAAGTCTTTGTTAAATAAAAATATAACTCCGCCATTCCACGCAAAATCGGCCAAAATCTGACCTTAGGTTTTCCAATTTCAATTAAATTTTGTGTTCAGAAACTTTATGGGCCCTCTTTAAGTTGAGCGTTTTTAGTTTTTCAAATTTCGGAAAATCCACGTTTTTATGCGAGATTTAATTTTTTTTTTGAAAAATGAGAAATATGCAAAAAGTGTGAAGGTCTCTGTATTCATATTTTCTTTAATATTGATACTTTTATACTACGAATTTTTTTCCAGCGTCGAAAAGAATTGCATTTTTAATGCAATTTATTTTTAAAATGTATTTCTTTTAATCTGCAATTTTTAATTTAGTTAGAATAAATCGGCACTGACAATGATAGCAATTGACAGTATTTAATGAAAACGCAATCTTAAGTTAAAAGTCGCTCTATAACAAATGACTTAAATCAGTTTTAAGGCCTTTGATACGATAAAAAGTATTTTCTCTGACATTGGTAACCTAAATTAAGAATATATTTTTTTGTATGAAATACTAATGGCGGAAAATATTTATTTTGATAATAGTATAAGGACATAACAAAAAACTATTTTAAGTAAAATTTAAAATTTTTTTAAAAACTTGTAATCAATCAAATTTGTAATCAACTTTTTTTATTGCGCTTGGTGCGTGAACTTTTTTAACGACGCGAAAAAGTAAGATCATTGTGCTTTATATTTTTTCTAGGACATGCCATGTATTTTTTGATATTTTAAAAAAATACAAAAAGTTATAACCCTAATGTGCATACTTCTTCTTAATATCTTTAGATTATGCGCATTTCTCCCTAAAATTAATATGACGACTTAAAAAAGACAAATTTTTATTTAATACAAACAAAAACAATATAAATTGAATAACTGATGGGTAAAAACGAATTTTGGAAAAGACATCGGGTTTTTTTAAAGAAACTTTATCAAGGGGTTTCTATAAAACGTTTTAAAGAAATTTTACAGTTTTTTATGTATAAAAGATGCTTGGGAAAAATCAGGTGTCAAATAAGATTTAACTCACCTGATTTAATTGCAAATCTATATTCAATTAAAATATTTATCAAAAATGTGTAATTCCTCAAAAAAGTTCCCAAAATATTTTTGAACTCCCCCCCAAAAAAAAAAATACTCTATCCCAAAAGAACAACGAAAAATCTCCAAATTTGGGGACAAAATTTCAAATTTGGCAAGCCTAACTGCTACTGCTGCTGTTGTAAGAAACCATATATTTTTGTTCTGGTTTTAACAGAAAACTTTTTAACTTTAACGTATATATTTATGCTTACAAACTGGTATAAATGTTATTGTTTTATAATTGTATGTGTGTTTTGTTAGTATGCTGATGTTAGTGGATGGCATATAATTGTAAATTGGTCTCTGTATTTTTAACATCCGTTTCCTATATTATTATAAAAAAAATTTACTTGCATGCTCAAGTACACTTAAACAAAGCTAAGCTGCTTGTGTTTACTGGCATTTCTATTTATTTTATGTTTAAGTGTGTGTAGACTCAAAAAAAAAGTTAGTAAAACGTCTTGTAAATCAAGTATACTACTTTTCAGCAATTCTTTTTTGGCAAAAATTATGTTTTCAGCTAAAATTTTAGTTAACTTTTTTCAGTTTTGAACTTAAGTTTTACTATATTATTTTGCTAAAAAAGTTGTGCTGATAAGTACATTAATATTGAGGACGACAACCAGATTGATGATTTCTATATATTTTCAGATAGTACGTTAACTCGTGTCGTCAATGTGGGAGTATGAACATTTTTATATTTTTTAAATTATTTTTAAAAATAATCGCAAAAAAAATGTTAAGGATTTTCAGCAAATAAATTAACTAAAGTTGAGGATTTTTCAGTCTAATAATATTTGGCAAACATTTTGTCGACTTTTAGCAAGGATTTAAAATTTTTGATCAACTAAGTGTTAGCAAAACTTATACTGAATCTACTAGTTTTGTTGCTAAAAATCCGGTCGCTGATTTTCAGCAAAAAAGATTTTGCCGACATTAGCAATTTTCTTTTGACTAAATTTTTGCTGACTCAGCAATATTTTTTGTTGATTTTACTAACTGTTTTTGAGTGTAGGTGTGTGTAACTGTTCTCTTTCTCTCTCGTATTATATTCTATATTTCGCATATTTTATTTTTGTAATTATCCAATGTGTGTTTGCAAGTGAAAGTTGTTAATGTAGGTATCATGTGAAAAAAGCTCTTCATCAAGTGAGCATGTAGGTTTTAGAAAAAATAAGAGAATGTTCCCTAATATGGCCCTACACCTGATATTTGGACTATATAGAGAAAACTAAGTAGAATAGTTCAAATCCATATACATCAGCTTATAGGCCAGCTCTTTGGGCATTTTTCGGCTATATATCATTTTCTTATGGCGACTAATTTAAAAATTCCCGAAATAGATCTATCAACACATTCCTGAAAGGGTCAAATAATAAATTTGAAAACAAAAAACTCTATAGATTATTTGTTAGGACAATATCCTAATGAAGAAATATAGAGTATGGCCTCGAACTTGAATAATTTTCATTTTCATTGCACAACTAAAGGTCGAAAAAACCATAATTTTTATTTTTAATAAAAATTATAACAAACTTGTATAAAAGGCAAAGTACCGCCTAGTTTACTTCCCCTGTTTTGTTTACAAACTAAACAAAATATAAAAAGGAGAGAAAAACAAAAATCGTGTATTGAATATCCACCAGAGATGGATCTTGCACATCAAACAAGTTTTCAATTTATTTTTTGATCAATGGTTATAATCTTTAACTTCAAACTCATATGTATATTAGTTCTCATGTGGTGAGTAAACTAGTTCATATGAATGTTTGATGTTTGGCATGGGATTGTTACCGCTTTCAAAACGTGTTCTGATGATGGGAACCTAGAAAATTCCCGAAATAGATCTATCAACACATTCCTGAAAGGGTCAAATAATAAATTTGAAAACAAAAAACTCTATAGATTATTTGTTAGGACAATATCCTAATGAAGAAATATAGAGTATGGCCTCGAACTTGAATAATTTTCATTTCATTGCACAATTAAAGGTCGAAAAAACATAATTTTTATTTTTAATAAAAATTATAACAAACTAATTTAAAAAAGTTATATAAATATGTCAAAACAGCTCAACAGGGGTATATTAGGGAACATGTGCCATAAAGTAGACCCAATATAAAAAACCCTTTAAAGTCATATACAATTTTTAGAAGTTAATCTACAAAATTTTTTATTTAAATTACAATTTATTTTAATATTGTTTTTAAAAATGTTTTATGTAAAGCTTAAAGCTTCTTAAGGGGTTACCATATCGCACTTGCTCAACAAAAGGGTCATAACTTATAATCCATTTATTGCATGAAAACGACATACAGTGGTCATCGCTACCCACTGCAAAAATCTTAGATTGCTTTTTTTTGCTGCTTAAGAGTACAGCGACCGATCTAAGATTTTTACAGTGGGTACAGATGACCACTGTATGTCATTTTCTTGCAAAAAAAAATGGATTTTGATTTATGACCCTTTTGTTGAACAAGTGCGATACGTAATGGTAACTTTTTTAATTGAGGTAAATAATAGGATTGTCACTCGAATAAAAATTAATCGAACGAACAAAAAGAAAATTCGACTGAACAATATAAAAAAATGATTATCGAATAACGAATAATTCGAATAAATGTTGACGATTAATCGAATAAAGCGAATAATTCATAGAAATGCTTCTTCTTTTTCTTCATTTCTAAAAATAAAACTCTATTAAAGAAATAACTTTAAAACTTTTATTAATCGTTTTCCAAGATATGGACTCTTTAATAAGTAAAAAATGCATGATTTGAATTTCAAGCTAACAATATGAAGGAATTCACAGATAATGTGATATCGTTGAATATAGCATGATTTTTTGAAGTTTAAACCATATAAAATTATCCAATATATTACTATATTAGAACGATGGCATTTTAGTGCCATAATTGACATTTATAAAAAAAGTGACAGTGTTGGGAACTTGTTTTGTAGCCTTCAACAATAATTTTAAAAGAATCTTAATATCATTTCATTCTTCTGAGCTCTGGACAATTAGCAAATTTTGTATTGTAAGAAATTCATGATTTTTTTGTAAAAACATCTCGTTTGCAAACAAACTAATTAATAATCCGATTTTGCGAATACTTTCTACGCATAACCTCACGACTTTTTAAAAGATAACTTGATCAAAAAAAAGTGCACATAAAAAAGTTGTAAGTGATAATCTGTACCGGGAATTATTCACTCCTTATTAAGTATAATTGTTTATGGAATCAATTAGTTTTATTAAAATTGTGAATAAAATTCTTACCTTTTACAAATATCCGACTTGGAAAACTCTTTTAAACTAATTTGTCATTTACTTTTTATGTCTATACTTTATATTGCTTCTTTACACAATAAAATCAAGAAAAAACTGTGCATTCAAGCCGACATTTCTTACAAATAGATATAGCGGAAATTAGACTCGATGACAGTTGAAAGTTTTGACATATTCATGCTATTACACTTAACAACGAAAGGTCCTGTTTAGGGAACAGGCCACAATAGCGAACATTCCCTTATATAATTTAAATTCTTGTAATATAATTATTTTACAACTACACTATTTTTTTTATTTCTTTTTATGTGTAAATTAAAAAAATAAATATAATTTTATACGCCTGTTGACTTTTCAAGTGGTGTGTGTGTATAGAGAAAAATGTTAATTGTGTGTTAGTGTAATTTGTTCTTCTTGGTAAATCGTTTGTTAATAAGTGTTTTTTTGTTGCCAATTAAGGTTTTTTTTGGTTTTTCAACTTACCTCATCTTTGCCTTTAACAACACACATTTTTTGATCATCTTCTGGTGAATTCCATACTAAACGTTGTTGTTCTTGCAAATCATGTATACTTAAATTATAAACAATATTTCTGAAAAGATAACAATAAAAATATTAATTAATTAAAACGAAATATTGAAGACGTCACAAAATTTTGAATAAAAATTAAGTTTGCTGAACAGGGTCCTATATTCACTTTTGTGACACAGATTCTGTCAAGGACATAGATTTTTGTTCCGGGACCGGTTAAACATGACCGCTCTGGAAGGACTTGCAACTAGTCTGAAAGTACCAACCCATCCCGTGACCGGTGAAAACAGTACATAACCAAAGCATATCAGTGAAGTGTGATAAATATGACAGAAAAAGAGTAAATTTATATAAATTGTTCGAATTAATATATTTATTAAAATAAAATTTAAGTTGCAAAATTAATAACATTACGCTGGTAAAAATCGACATATATGGAGGCATACAAGAGCACACATAATTTATACATGTTCACATGCTTCCATACATAATTCATATGTGTTCATAAATGATTCATGAGGGATCATATATGTTCATGAGGTAATATTTACATGTATAATCATATGTGTCCATACATTTACATATACAATCATATGTGTGCATGAACGAAAATTAAGGTAATATTTACATGTGTGATCACATATGAACCCCTATGAGCATATATGAATCATATATGGTGGTATAAGGACATGCATAACTTCATATGTGAGTATGAATTAAATCATAAATGTTCACAAATATAAGTTGATTTTTAACCGGGTAATAAAAAATATCTTTACGATGTAATTGGATTAATTAAATCTCATAGGGAATTGAGACAAAGTTTTCATTAAATGAGTGAGTTTTTCAATATTGAAACATTTTCGTTTAGTTAACGAAGAAAAATTAAATTTATTTATTGAAAAATCTGCAAATTACATTAGTTTTTAACTGCCCAGCTAAAAATTTTCATATATGGATCCATAAATATTCAATGTATGTTTGTACATGCTCTTAAACAAACATACATATTTCTACATGGATATATAAATCTCCATTCATGCTTCCATATATCTCCATACATGTGTATTAACGAAATTTTAAATAATATCTATATGTATGTACATGTATGATCACATACGAACACGCATGCTCATGTATAAAGATATTAGCACACATCTCTTTAATGCGCATATATGGAGACATACGAAAGCATGTATTGAGATTTCTAAAAACATACATTGAACCTTTACGGATCCATATATAAAAATTTTACCTGGGTATTTTAATTTTTTTTTTGATAATTGACTTTAAAAATAAAATTCGTTTTTTGAAAAAACATTAAAAAATTCACATTTTGACCTTATATTTTCCGATTTTTTTATCCGAAATTACTCCAAAGTTGTGCATCCAATAAAAAGTCCACATTGAGTTTAATGGTTTCATTTTTTTGTTGACGGTTAAGCCTCTTTTGAATTGGATGACGCAAAGGTTTTGCACGATCGGTTCCGGATGAGTATCGATAAAAAGCTTGTTTAAGTACATTTAAAATTACATGTGGCCTAAAAAGTCAAAAGATTGTAGAGCCCGGTTTCAGGTAAATATTTTTGTTTGTGATTTTTTATACTTTTTAATATTTTGTTCACCTAAAATTGATTTTTTTTGTTTTAGGATAAGCTTTTTTTTTTGCTTTACCGACGTTGGCAAGTTGTTTCCATCAAACCTTATGCCAGTGCTGACAATTTTGAGCAACCAACTGTTACCCAGCAGTTATTATTTATTTATGTCTTATGCGATGAAGTATTATATGTAGGGTGACCGTTCGTACTGTTTTCACCAGCACATGTACTGATTTTTGGTCACGTGTATTGATGAAAAACGCGTGTACTGAGTTGTTCTAATTTTTTAAAATTTGTACTGACTGTACTGATTTTAAACATCTTCAAAAAATTACAATTTTTCCGTAGAAAAACTCAAGTTTTAATCTATTTATAATAAAGTTTTTAGAATTGCAGAGTTTTCTACAAAAGAAGCATTCTGGATCAAATGTTTTTTCACATAAAATTTAAATTAAATTTCCTCTACAAAAATTTTAATCTGATGGAAACTGGAAAGATAGATAAATAAATAAATAAATAAACTAAAAGTATTTGTTAGTTTTTTGTTTCTATATACATCGAGATTATTTTTATGTTATTTTTAATTTATAACGAGCTTCCAACCTCCGTATATTTACAAAATTAAAGCAAATCAAATATATTAGCTAGGTTGATACTAGTATATTTATGTTGGAATCCCGATTAAAATATAAGATTAGTTCCAAAGAATTGCTTAAAATCCGATAGCTTCAATATTTTAAAATCTTTAGTGTTAAACTTAAAATCTTAAGTTTAAGTTTAAACTTAAAATCTTAAATTTTTCCCCTTCCCGGTTAAAAATCTACATATAGGCATCCTTTTATGAACATATACGAACTCATTCATTCTCATACATGAAGTGATTCGATCTCATACATGTCCAATTTCCACCATATAGGATTCATATATCCAACAAAAAATAATGCTTACCCTGAAGCGCTTCCGGAAGTCATTATTTAATTACGAAGCATGACTTTTGTTCGCGATGTCCCACTTGGTATGTTGACAACATTAATGCTTCATGGTATGCATTTCTTATTGCTTCATTGTAAGCATTATTCACTGCTTCAAGGAAGGCATTTTGGGAAGCACTACATAATGCCTTCCCTAATTGCTTTATTATATGCAAGGCGGTGAAGCTCTTTTTTGGAAGCATACAAATGTAGTTACTGCTTACCAAATCTAGGCTATTTTTTGCTGGGTACGTTCATAAGAGTTCATATGTGATAATATATATAAATATTATCTCAATTTTCGTGAATGTACACATATGACCATGTATGGAAATGTATATACATGCATGATTATATACATAAATATTACCTCAATTTTCGTTAATGCACACAAATGAACATTTATGATTCCTCATATGAACATATTAGATTAGAATGGTTTATGACCACATACGAATCATGTAATGATGCATGTGGGTATGTATGAAGCATGTTTGTTCATGTATGTATTTCATATATGTCGATTTTTAACAGGTTTATGTAAACTTCTTACAATTTGAGTGTTCTCTAAAGAGAAAAGCGGTTTTAATTAATTTGTTTAAATTTGTTCGTTTTTGTAATAGTTCTGATGAAATTTTTCATTATACTAATGAAGTTTTTGCACAAAGTGAATAACAAATTTCTATCATTTTATAAAAAGCTATATAATTTTTTGTGAAACTTTTTTACTAGGCGCTTGCAGTTTTTAATAAATAAAGTGACATTTTTCATTTGATTTAATACACAAATTCAAAATTATCATGCATATACTTCTTTCAGTGTATAATTTAATTTATTTTATAAAATTTTTCTGATTTTGCAATTTTTTATATATATATTGCTAATTTCCACATCTAAAGTTACTTCTGTAGAAAAATTTCCACTTAATCGAAATTTTTAGAATTCATTACAAAATTTATAGTTTTAAATTTTTTTATTTATTTCATGTCAAAAAAGATTATAATTATGCAACAGCAACATTTGCTGACGACACTGCCCTAATAGCAACAGGATACACAGCTGAAGAATCCACGATTAAACTTCAAGCAGCGGTAACCAAAGTTTTAGATTGGTCAAAAATATGGCAAATTAAACTTAATCAATCTAAATCTGTTCATGTGGACTTTACGTACAACCAAATTCAACACCATCCAATCTATATAGATGATGTCGTAGTCCCCTTTTCTAATTCAGCCAAGTACTTAGGAATGACATTAGACACAAAATTAAAATGGAAAGAACATGAAAAGAAGAAGAAAACTGAGATAGAGATAAAATTTAGCAAAATGTATTGGTTAATTGGTAGAAACTCAACACTATCCATACAGAATAAATTACTTTTGTATAAACAAGTCCTGAAGCCCGTTTGGACGTATGGAGCGCAGCTGTGGGGTTGCGCAGCCAGAGATGAAATACTTCAAATCCAACGATTTGAAAATAAAATTCTACGATGCATAGTGAATGCACCATGGTACGTTAGAAACAAGGACTTACTCCGTGACTTGGGTATAAGCACAGTTGCCGAAGAAATTAAAAAAATTGCTAATAGCCATGCTGATAGATTACGAACACACGTCAATGAAGAGGCATCTAGTCTCATATTAAGATAATAATCCATGCGTAAAATTACGAAAAAATGTCCAATTTTTTTGTAAAATAAACGAAAATTTGTATATTTTACAAAAGTTTTTGTAGTTTTGGCAGTAATTTCGTATTTTTATACATGAATTATTATGAGTGTTCATATATTGCACTACCAAGTTGAGAGTGTGGTTGTTATGGCATTGCAAACCTTTCCATCGACCATAGTTAGGCTCAACTTAAAATATATATTAAGTTTGTAATCACCAATCTCAATATTTATTGGCTCTACAGTATCAATTTCTCCTTCTATATATTTTACCAAATTATTAGAGATTGACTGTTTTATATACTCGAAACCAATGGGTCTGCAAAAGAACATCTGCAATTTGCAAAGCCTGTTAAGGCGATTTTCCTTTTCTTAAAATTTCCTTAAACGTGTCAGAAACTTCTGTATTTGAATGCGTAGAAAGGCTAATCGATGTTCTTATTTTTTAGATTACGCACACAAAATATTATATGCATTACAGGGTGCCACAGCTGCAGAACAAATTATCTCCATGCTTTGATACATCTACTTGAAATATTTTGTTTTAAATTTCAGGATAGAACCGGAAACGGACTGTATTTTATAATTTAACTAAATTGACAATTTCTGCTGCGTTCAATTTAGTGTGATGTGAAGTTTCAATTAATTTAACTACGATGTTAACATTTTCAAACCTCTGAAGTTTGGAGTGGTCCCACAAAGTTAAGCACAATGCTTTATGTTTTAATGTTATTACCATGATTGAATAATTTTTTATAATCTTAAAACTAAACAGATCCAGATTTATAAATAATAGGTACATACTATCATAATGCAGGTATCTGGGTCTTCAAAGGTTTAGGCCCATACAAATATAAATAGAAAGGGTATACTTAAAATAGCTATCATAAACTAGGTATCTTGGATCTTGGACCACAAAACCTTTAATATCATTAATGAAGAACATCATAAAATACTTTTTACCTGTCCCAATTATGTAAGATATGAATACAAAGCCACATAAAAAGAAATACATGCATATTGGGTAACGTCTGAAGATTTTCTGTTAAGGAGTTTTAAACATACTATACAAGTGTTTGGTATCGTTGGAAAGAACATAATCTATAGATTACGGTATTTTTAAAAATAATCGCATATAACACTCTTAGTATAACGAAACCTTGGGTAATCCTAATAGGAAGTTAAAAATTTCAGTTTTTGTGAAAATGTAAATTTTCACTATTCAACAAAATATTTATTAATAGACATAATCTAATGATTTTTTTTTGGACTTAAATAGACTTTTAGGTCATCAATTTGAAATTTATTTCCGGATTTCTGATTTTCTGAAAGCAATCCCACAATTCCCAACAATAAAACTAAAAAATGGGATGTTTTATATTTTTTTGCTGCCAGCGATGATTTGAAGAGACTTACCCAATAAATTAGATATATGCTGGAACATCTACAACCGGCTTCTGCTACCTTATTGGAGGAGTGCACACATTTTAACAGTCGGTTAAATTTGATATTTGCCTAAAAAATGTGGCAATTTTAAAAGCGGTTGGGTGGAAAAGTATTCACAAATCAACTCACTTTTATATAAAAAGACCTCTCAGAAAAGTATACACACTTTATATGTTCAGAAAGAAAATATTTATATGGAGTTAAAATACTGTTGGTGTTTTTTGAGGAAAATATTGCAAAATTTTGATGTCAATTTAAACGAATGTAGTTTTTGAGTGGAACAAGATATTGCATTAAGTCTTTTTCATTTGATCAAGAAATTATTTAATTAAATAGCCAATAATTGAAATATTGTATTAAATATGGACCTGAGTCGGACCAAATTTGGAATTTGACATTTTCAAATGGGAATACCTAGGGAACTATTGGGTATAACCCACACATGCAAGCACGTTAGTCTCTACTAGCGGATTACAAATATGTAAAGTTTTTGAAAATCGGAAGAGAAACAAAAAATGGCGAGCCTTCAAAATTCTTTATGCAAAAAGTGCACAAATTGGGGATCCATAGCTTCCACCCGGGATCTGGGATCTGACCACTAAGTAAGAAATGGCCAAATTATTTCCAAATATTTTGTGATTTATCTCACTGTGGTACAAGTGCTGGTAACAAGTGCTTTCCGAATCCCAAAATTATAATACCATTAGACAAATGGTTCGTATGTTGAAAGTGTCGGAAAAGTACTAGGGAAATAAAATTTCCGACGTTGGCTACATGTTTTAAAAAAAAGAAATAGGTATTCTAAAAATTTGTTTGCGAAAATAAAAAATAAAAAAAAGAAAAGGGTCATGTATTATATTTTTTGGTCTCGCCGGGATTTGAATCCTAGCCGCCAGATTGGCAGCCGACAGATCTAACCACTGATCTAACGAGACATTTAATACTTGATAGCTTAAAACGTTAGTAAATTATAACTACAGTTGGCTGGTCAAACAGTTGGCTGGTCAAATATGTCAGAACTGACATAAGGTTTGATGACAGCAAATTGACAACGTCTTAAAAGAGCTTTTCCAGAAACAAAAAAATCAATTTTATTTGAAAAAAAACACATTTAAAAGCATAAAAAAATCACAAAAAAAATATTTCCTGAAATATTTCTCGAACTCGGAACCTTCCGACTACAAACTTTTTTAAATAAATCATACTTTTTTAAAATATAAATGCTTTACCAGTGGTTAGACTGTTGATCCGTTGGTATTTATTGACCGGATAGCACTGTGAAAACACTTTCTCCCAACGTTGGCATATTAGTCTCAGCCAACTCTTTGCAAATTATATTTTCTGTAGACCTCTAAAATGATTGTAAATCAAATACTGGCAAAACGTGTTAAAGCGTCTTAAACAAGTGTTTTGCCAGTAATTTATTTACAATTCCTCGGTTAGCCAGTGGTTTAGCAGTGTTTGAGTTTTTGTAAAACTGGCAGTTTCTCACTGGGCTTATTTAACATGCATGTTTGTTGTATGAAGGTTGATAATAACACAAAAAAAAAGAAACTTTTAACAAAACTAAGCCCTGAAAAAAATACAGAAAAATGTTAACAAATTTGAAGAGAAAAAGGATTTTTATAAAGGAATATTGTGTACGTGTTTTGGCATTAACATTTTACCTCGCATGTTCTTGCATACACACATGTAGGTGATGTGTATAGAATAAATACGAATCTTGAAATAAACATTGTTACTATGCACAATGGGGTGTTTCACAAATATTTCGGAAATAATTCAGCAATTTCTTAAAAAAAAATCAACGTATTTTCAAGCTGAAGTGTCAAATAAAGGCCCACTAGATCCATCAGGCGCAAATCAATTAGACTTTACAGTAGGACACCCCTGGTATTCAAAAGACCGAACCAGGTTTCTGAAAAAAAAGGCTAAATTTTGATTTTCAAATGAGGATAACATATGCACTTTAAGAGGAGTAAGAAATTACAAGAAGATAATGGAAATGTTCCATTTTTGAAAATCGGTTAATATATAATTAAATAGGCAAGCTCTTAAAGTACTACATACCCGAGGTGTCCTACCTTGGAGTCTAATTGGTAAGCGTGAGCACTTATCTAAAACTTAAGCTTGAAATTGAGGCTGTGTGAAGTTTCAAGGCAATCCCATCACCCCACTGTGCTATGTTCATATGTATTTGTTTAAGTTTGGCTTATGTGTGTGTGTGTGTGTGTACTCAAACAATCATACTAATTTTATATTGTTGTTTCAGTTTGTTTTGTAGGTACTTTCTATCGTATTTTTTTCCTACTTTGTTGTTTCGCTTTGGTCTACACAATAATTTCTTTGACGCTTTTAGAATGCCACATATTTCAACTCACCCATCCACAACTCAATATCTATACAGATTTGCATTTATTTTCATACAAAATTGTTACGCAATTTTAATTAGCGTTTGCGGTATTAGACAGGTACACACGCACAAAGCGGTGTAAAAAAAACACAAAACTACTCACACATCCATATTAGGTCGTCCCGAAGTTGGGGCAGCTGCTTTCGGGAAAACGTTAACAGCGCTTAAAGTTTGGTATACACAAAAGTTTTTCTATACAAAAACTTGCTTAACATCGGGATGTTCTAATGCATATAGTTCATTTTTTTTATATCGTGGCACAATTTTCTATTGGTTTTTATGAAAATCACCAATGTTAAATGCCTTTTTTGTTGTTTTTTTTATGTTACAAATTGCTATGTGAACATTTGTTGGCATTTCGGCAGGATGTAGTGTTTAGAGAAATTTAATTGTATACATGATTTTATGTGGCGCAAAGGCAAAATTTGTTAAATAATTTTATTGTTATTTAAACATAAGGATATGAAACAAAATCTAAATGTTTTTTTGTAATAATTTAATATTTAAAATTTTACTATTAACATTTCAGTAAATTTAGGAGCTTTCCGATTTGATTTAAAAAAAAAAACACACATAAAATTTAGAGAAATGTATGCAATCTTTATTTGATTCGAAAGAACGATCTATATGATTCAATGTTTAAAGATGATTTCATGTAAATGTTGACCGCGGCTACACTTCAAATGGTTCATATGCTGGGTCCAATTTGGCATACTCTCTCCAAGATATCGACCGGTACCTCACGAAAAAAATTTTCAATATTGGCTTCCAGTGCGTCAACCGTTGCGGGCTTGTCCCTATAGACATGAGCCTTAACATATCCCAAACGTGAAATAAACTGTTCACCGAACTCGCCTCTCAATTGGGTCATTGATTCGCTTGCTGTGTGGCATGTGGCACCGTCTTGTTGAAACCCCATATCCCCCAAGTCCAGCTCTTCCATTTTCCATTCAACCAGAAATGAGCTTCGTCGCTGAACACAATTTTCCGTTAAAAAAGGGGATCTTCATCCAACTTTGCCAGCGCCCATTCACCAAAAGTTAGCCGTTGTGGTAGCTCGTGTGGCTTCAATTCGTGCACCAGCTGTATTTTAAAAGGTTTTACACTCAAATCCTTCTGCAAAATTTTCCACGTAGTGAAGTAACAGAGACCTAAATGCTGCGAACGGCGCCGAATCGATTATTCACGGTCCTCAACAACACTGGTGGATACAGCTGCGATATTTTCCTATGTCCGCACTCTACGTATGCGTGTTATTGGTTTAATGTCCAATAATGTATATTTGGTACGAAATTTAGTCACAAGATTCCGAATAGCCGCTTCAGAAGGTCGCCCAAACTGACCATAAATTAGAAGAAGTGCACGATGCACTTTCTTAACCGAGCATGAATTTTGATAATAAAATTCAATAATCCGCAAGCGTTGTTTGTTTGAAAGTCGATTCATGGTTAAATTATAGATCAAACTGAACATGTAACACGAAAACAGCTGAGCTGCCAAAAACAGTGTTGCCAAAAAGAAAGTTGCTAACAAATCATTCTTTAATATACGAAATAGAACTGGATTTACTAACAAGGAAACTACACAGTGGTTAATCCTCAGATTTGAATGAAACTAGGATATGTTGTAAAGGACAAATAAATAAATATTAGACAGGTATTTTTTTTTTAGATGCGCAATCTCATATTTAGGGGATAAAAAGTAGGGTCACAAGTGAACCAATTTGACGTTCTTTTAACACATTTCGTATATATGTTATTGAACTATAGACAAAATGAGTATCAAATAAAAGGTATTTTGAAGACGCATCCTCTGGTGTATAAAACATGTATTTTCGAACATTTCTGTTATTTAAAAAACAAAGTTTTCTAATACTGCACATTTTTGTACAAGGTAATAAAATCACGAACGTGAAATTCATAAATGAACAGCATTAAACTTTAATAAGTATTTTGCAGACAAGGATGGCGTCAATAAATAATTTCAGACCTACTCACACACTTGTTGGCTTAGACGCTTCTTTGGAAATTTTTCAATTTTGTCAACACCAAACATGGGACATAATACCAACAATTGCGTATTTAATTACAGGCCAATTACTTTTCTACGTCTAATTTCATGTATTTGGGTGTAATTGCCCTATAATTAAATATCCAGATGTTGTTACTAATACCCATGTTTGGTATTACAAATTTGCTAAGGAAGCGTTTAAGTCCACAAATGTGAGCGTATGTCTGAAATTATTAATGATATTAAAAAATTTCACAAGTGACTGATTGCGAAATTTAATTGACGCCGCCCATGTCTGTCATTTTGATGGCTAACAAATTCTTCCTCAAAAATTATTAATTTTATATTTCAAAAGTTTCACGCTTATTGTTCCGGATTTTTATTTGCATATTACCTTTTTTAAATTCTCTTTCGAAAACTAAATTTTTTTACATTATTTGTTTCGAAGAGAAATCCATTTTTCTCATCACTAATTTTTAATATAAAAAATTATTTTACCGACTACAACGTGCCGCTTTCGCTCACAAGAGAACAAAAGCAAACCATTCCACTATTGCGATGTGCATAATCAATGAATTTAAGTTCGAATTGCTTCATCACGAACATTATTCGGCAGATTTAGATCCCTCGGATTATTTTCTATTTCCAAACTTGACAAAATGACTCGTTGGTAAAATATTTGCCAACAATGCAGAGGTAGAGTCTATTTTAAGGTGCTAGACAGTTCTTACTATAAACAGGGTATCGAAGCTATGGAATATCGCTGGGAAAAGTTTATCGACTTTTGACAAATTTGTTGTGTTTTCTTTGTTAGCTCGGCTCATTTACCGCCGATTTTGTAAAGTGTTTTCCAAAAAAGGTTAAGACATACGGCTAAGAGTGAAATTTGAGGTCTATATTAGATTTGAATTAACTTTTTTAAATATGTTTTTTCGTTTTTTTTTTTTTTTTTTTTTATTTATTCGGAATTCTATACACAAGACTTATTACAGTATAAAATTAAATATATGAAGGAAAGAGGATTCATTCGAAATAAGACAAAAAATAATAATATAAACTTAATCTTAAATGATCAAATATTATTAAAATAGTGAAATATAAAAGAGACGAAAGTATAAATAATATAGTTTTACAAAAACAAATTAACAAAACGATCAAAAAAAAGTAATTGCATTAATAAAAATAAAATAATAATCAATTAATCAAACATAAATGTTTAAAGCTTAAAATAATTAATTTAAAATTAAAAAAAAATAAAACTGTTTTTTTTTTGAAATCTTGTGCATTACTAATAATTTGTATATTTTATGGGATTGAATTCCAAAGACGGATTGCGTGTATGAAGAACTGCCATGTGGAAACAAGATAACGACGTTTAAGAGGAATGATTCTTTTGCCTCCCTCTGTTAGAATTTGAAAATGTTAAACGTTTATATAGATGTTCAGGTCCCTTAGTATAAACCACATTCTGTAAAAATATTAAGACTCGTAGTTTTAAGTAAATCATCGAACTGGAACCCATAGAGTTTAGTTGTTGTTATTGGTGAAATGGAATCGTATCTTTTCTTCCCATATACATAACGTGATATATTCTTGAAAACTAAGTTAAGTTTATTTCTGTTTTCAGCATCACATTCAGAAAATAATTCACATCCATACATTAGGATTGGCATTAGATATGTTTCTGCGATAAGAGTCCTTATTTTGGCAGGTGTGCATTGTTGCGTTGTCCACAGCGGTGTAAGCATCGAAAAAGTTTGACCACATGCGTAGTTAACATGGTCAGACCATGCTAGGGTGTTACAGTGTAACAATTCCAAGTTTTTATGCATTTATTATTTAAATTTACATCGGGTATGAAAACAGTTT
Organism: Delia radicum; assembly: GCA_021234595.1. Classification (NCBI taxonomy): domain Eukaryota; kingdom Metazoa; phylum Arthropoda; class Insecta; order Diptera; family Anthomyiidae; genus Delia; species Delia radicum. The sequence goes on from CM037854.1 coordinate 188,738,223, forward strand.
TATTCAATCGCGATTGAATAACAAGATATTTAAATTTTTTTGGATTTATGCTAAGTCCATTGGCAGAAGCCAAAATATAAATATATACTTTGAACGAACTGATATCTATTACTAAGATAAGTCGATAATAAACGTGTGGCCGTTGTAGAAAATTTTGAACATTTTTTCAAGCTTGTAGCATAGTACAAGGGCTGATCAATAAGTCTGCGATTTTTTGAATGAAACACAGGTTTTTTTTTTGCAAAACAAAATTGATTTTTCAAAATAATCTCCTTTTAGCTCAATACACTTAGTAGTTTCTCCAATTTTTGTATCACTTCCAAAAAAATAGGATTTATCAAGGTCCATAAAATAGGCATTTCTTGGCCATATGGGGTCGTTTTTTTTTTAAATCCTCGTTAAATCGGTCCAATAAGTTGACATAATATTCGCCGTTTATTGTTTTTTCCTTTTGAAGGTAACCAATATTGATTATCCCGTGTGCATTCCAATACACTGTTGCCATCACCTTATTGGCCACGATTACGTTTATGGTCAATTGAGAGAAAACACGGCACCCATCTTGCAGACAGCTTTCTTAAACCCAACTGATCATTTAAAATCGAAATCACACTGCCATCTGAAATGCCTATGGCATCAACAATCTCACGCACTTTTACTCTGCGATCGGCCAACACCATTTCGTGGATTTTTCGACATTTTCGGTATTGACCTCATCGACATTTTCGGTATTGACCTCATTTGGAAGTCCAGAACGTTCAGCGTCATTTGTACTTGTGAGACCACTACGAAAGTCAGTAAAACACTTTTTTACCATTGAAATCGATGATGCAGAGTCCTCATAATATTTATCAAGCTTTTCCTTGGTTTGATTGACGGTATTTTTCGCTAAAAATAATGTGTAATGAGCACTCGAAATTCACTTTTTTTTTGAACAGCTGTTAAACGCAAAGTAAACGACGGAACTTGCTTAGAATTTGACAGTAGTATATTAACAGGCGGTACTTAATGGGAGCAGTGTTGCATTTCATATAACTACTAGGAAAGTTTGAAAAGTCACGGACTTATTTATCTGCCTTCGTATATTGTGGTCAACGGTATCGAAAGCTTTTGAGTGATCCAAGAGAACTAAAAAGCTTGTTTTTCTTGCATCAATTTCCATTCTTACATCTCCAGCGACATCTGCCAGTGCAGTTATACAGCTGTGTTTCTTACGAACACCGGACTGTTGATCAGTAAAAAGATTGTGTTTATTTGTAAAAAGTGAAATTCGGTTAAGAATTATTCTTTAAAAGGCTTTGGACAAAAATGGTAAAATTGCAATTGGCCTATACTCAGTTTTCGTTTTTGGAATTGGAATAATTTTAGAATTTTTCCATTTTGTAGGAAAACGATTAAAAGTTATTATCCTATTAAATATACCCAGTAAAATAGTAAAATCCAAATAACTGGTTGCAGAACAGATTATACTATATTGTAACAGGTTCCAATTTCTGTTCTGCAACTGGTTCTTTTTATATGGAGTTTGTCCTATTTGCAATAGGTTCTTTACCTCCAAACAAGAACAGGTTGCTTTAGAACCGGTTCTAGAACCAGTTATAGAACTGGTTCTGGGACAGTGATACCTTACATTTCGACTCCCAGGAACCTGTTCTGGAACCGGTTCCATGTAACCGGTTGCAAAAGAAGTTGTTCTAGAACAGGTTCAATGGTAATCTGTTCTAAAAAATTTTGCTGGGTATTAGTAACGTAGGGCAAAATATGAGAAAGAAGAATTTCGAGAAATTTTGGATGGATTTCGCATGATCCGACTGAATTTGATTTAATGCAGATACAACTTTTCAAAACATCGATTTCATTCAAACAGTCAAAACTAAATTGGTTAATTAACGTAATTTATGTCAGCTTCCACCATAGAAATATTGATAAACTTTTCATTTAGAGCATCAGGATCAATGGATACAGGTTCGTTGCTCACATCTTTACATATGCGAATTTCTCTAATTGTGTGCCATGTTTTTCTTGATTCCAAGGCTGATGAGAATTTATCGGAGTAAAATTTCGCTTTAGCTTGCTTAATAGTTTGACGAGTTTCATTTCTGGCAGCACGGTACTCACGCTTGGTGTTACTTTAAATTATTTTCTTTAGTTTTTTTTTTCAAAAAACTTGTTAGTTCCTAAAGTAATAATATTGTTGTTCTTTTTTCAACTCCACAAAACTACGCCATTATTTAAATTTGTGTATTAACTTCTTCTTCTTCTTCGTATTAGTTAGCATAATTTATTGCTTGACCATCTAACCAACAAATTTTGTAGCTTAAGTAAAGGAAATTAACGGAAGCATTATAATATGGTGGTAACCTAATTCTTTAACAAGAAATATACTTGCAAATCAACAACAACAACATACAGTAAAACCCGTTTAAATCGAATTCCTCTATTAGTACGAACAAATTTAAAAGTCCCAACGTGTCCCAAAAGTGTCAACAATTTCAATGTGAAAAACATCAGGTAATTAAGACGAACTGCTTCTGACAGTCAGACAAACAAAATTGTATATTATAATTTTTCATTATTAATACGAACTTCACAAAACTTAACATATTTTCCAAAAGTTTCTTTAAATTTTAACAAATTTTAAGACGAACAAACAGACAAATTTTTTTCAAATGTGTCGAATGCTATTTATTTAAGAAATCAAATGAAAGAACTTTACGATTTCAAAAAAGCTTTTAAAATTTCTAAGTTTATTGAATATATTGTGGAAAGTAACAATATATTCAAGTAACGAACCACTCTTATAACTACACTCAAAGGAAAAGCTTCAGTATATTTATGAATGTTTCATCAATTTTCGTCCAAAGTAACGTTTCATAGTATTTATGAAACATTACATAAAAAACAAAATCAATTTCATCATAATTATGAAATGTTTACCTACACTCACAATATTTTTTTCCGTAAAGACTACAGATTATACACATTAAATTAATTGAAAATTAGTTAAAAAACAGGACTACTTACTTTCCTTTCAAAACAATTGTCTTTTTTAGTTTATTTTCAACTGTTGAAACATTAATTGACAAAATCCATAAAAACAATAGATTGTTTTCGTTTATTTCAATTCTCAATATATTATAACAACTTTTTAACTATTACCGAAAGTACGTTTTTTTGTTTGTTTCTTGAATAACAGACAGAAAGTTAAAAAATATATCTTTTTGGCAATTTAACTGTATATTCCATTGAAACAACTTTACTGATTACAATTTTTAAATACTTGTTCATTTTTTATGGAAAAGTTCTTGTGAGTGTAAATATAAATAGATAAAGTATATTTTGCATTAGGAAGGATTTCATTTTTTGTGTAGAAAAAACTCATAAAGGCCATGATATGGTCACTATAATTCAAGTTGTTTATAAAATGTTTTATAAATATTGATGAAATTGTTACATTGGACGAAAATAGATGGAACTTATTGCTGGTTTTCTCTGCGTGTAGCTAATTTACTGGTCCCTAGGAGGTCGTATTAACCGATTTTTACTGTACATACATACACATAAATTACAAAACAAATGGATAAAATTTTGTGTTAAATAAAGAACAGGAAACACTTAAGTATAACACACACACACACACACACAGTAACACTTGAGTACTTACACATATGCGCATACAAACATCTTATTTAACAAAGCTTGGGATATATACAACACTAACACAATAAACAAGAATATAATTATTACATCTATAATAGTGTTGAATGATAATAATGAAGATGATTATTATGATGATCATTATGAAGATAAGAAACTAATATGATACATATAATATGTCTCATCATTTAATATGTTTATATGTTTGTATTTGTGTATAATAAGGTCATAAAATATGCAAACTACAAAGGCATAGACGTAAATTTATGGAAAATATTCATGAAATATCTACTACAACTACTGACAAGAATTTTTGGTTATGTGTCTGTATGCAGTAACCAAATAATCAGTACACCATACGCTTCGGATCAAACAAATTTGACAATTGTCAAAAAATATCTGCTTACTTTAAAATAGATTACACTAATCGACGGCAAAAAAAAAACTGGATTTGAAAAATACTTTTCTTAATATACCTATATATGTACGCTAAATCCTAATATTTCGATTAAAAAAATTATATATGGTCTTATGTTTTTTCATCTTAAAATATATAATAATATATGTATATGGTGTCATGCATATCCATATATTATTGTATATATATATATTTCGTATGCGGTAACATATATAACGATATATTGTTAAATATTAACTGTTATAAAACAATATATTAAGCATATATGTTATACATAATAATATATGATAGATATATTGCTATATATAATACATTCTCATATATAATACATTCTCATATATAATACAATATATAATCATATATGGTTATATATAAGCTATAGAATTTATGATATAATAATATATGCTATCTTATAAAAACTATTTATGTTTTATATAAGATATGCATTATGATTAATGCAATTCAAGATATAATTATATATGACATTAAGATTAAAACTTTAGTTTGAGATATAATTATAAATGGTCCAACATCATTAACATTTTCCATGCGTGTAAGACATAATTATATATTGTAATATATAACCCCATATATACCTATAAATCCGCAGATGTCCAAATTATATTTCTTTAAATTTTTTCATATGTTTATTAAAAATAATATATGTCAAGGGATAAAAGTAAATCCAATTAAATCTCAAAACAACTCAATCTATCCACCAAAAATTACTTATCTTTTTGGATCTTATTAGATCCAAGTAGATCTAAATTCATCCAATGGGATATTTTGGGATATATTAGGATCTTAAATTAGATATCGTTGGCTCCCCCAATTTTGAAATAAATTTTGATCTAACTTAATCCGGTAATATATTTGAGGGATCTACTCGGATATTGTTGTATATATTAATTATATGGCAACCCATTTATAATACTTTAACTATGTAGTTTATATGAAATATGAATAAAGAGAGTCAGCAGTCGTTAGCTGAGTGACTAAAGAATAACACATGGCGCAACCGGTATAAATGGTACTAACAAGAAGGAACAAAGAAGAATTAAAAGAAGAAATCGAGGAGGAAAACGAAAGCGAGGGTGATTACGAGATGGCCACTAGTGGTAATGTATTTAACTCTATTGATGCACGTAGGCCAGATCCATTGCACTTTGATGATAATATTTCTGAAAACTGGAGGGTTTTTAAACAGAACTTTGACATATATGCAATTGCCATTGAATTGGATGACCGAAAAGAATCACAACAAGTTGGTATTTTTCTTAACGCTTGTGGTCCGGAAGCAATAGAAATATTCAATACTTTTAATTTAACTAACGAGCAAAAGAAAAAATATAAGACAGTTGTACAGCCATACAAGATTATTGTACACCAAGAAAAAACGAAGTATACGAGGCATTCCGTTTTAATTCAAGAAAACAACAAGAAGGAAAGGCTTTTGATTCCTATTTGTTAGATTTAAGAAAGCTGATAAAAAGTTGTGGGTATTTAGATCCGGATCGTATGATGCGTGATAACATTGTTATTGGAACTACCTGCAGCAAACTAAGAAAGAAATTATTGGAAACGTCAGATTTAACACTTTTAAAAACTATTGAAATTGCTCGTGCCTCGGAATTATCAGATAAACATGCAAATGATATGCAAAAGCAACGTAATGTAACAACAATTGATGCTGTCCAACAACAAGAGAATAACGGTTCTGCAAATAGAAGAAATATTTCTTTTAATAATAATTTTAAATCCAAACCATTGCAACACACAGACAGCAATCAAGTTAAAAACAACAAAAACAATTGTAAATTTTGTAAAGGTATACATGAATATAAAAAATGCCCCGCATTTGGAAAGAAATGTAACAACTGTGGACGACTCAATCATTATAGTGTTGCTTGTTACTCTCATAAAGTTCATGAAATAAGAGAAGAAGATCTAGTAAGAGAAAATGATGAAATAGTTTTACACAATATTAATGCGGAGGGTAAAAGAATGAGATGGTATGAAGTAATTCGTCTTAATAATTGCTTTGTTAATTTTAAATTAGATCCTGGTGCCGATGTTAATGTGCTACCGTTACGTTACCTAAAATATATTAAGAATGTGTGTTTAGAGACAAATATGATGCCTCCATTAAGTTATGGTGGTTCAGATTTGAAATTAAAAGGCGTAATAAATTGCGTGGTAATGTGTAGAAATGAAATCACAACTTTGAAATTTTATGTTGTTGATACTCCATATGAACCATTATTAGGATTGGAAGCTTGTGAAAATTAGAATTGGTTTAAACAGGTTAATACTGTACAACAAACTGAAAAAGACATTTTTATAAATTCTAATATGGACGTTTTTCAAGGTTTGGGCTGTTTTGTTGACAATATTGAAATTAAAGTTAAATCGGATTCCATTCCAGGTGTTAAACCAGCCAGAAGAATACCATTGTCTCTTGCTAATCGGGTCAAGGATGAATTACAAAAAATGATTGAAAATGGTATAATTGAGCGGGTTGATGGGCCTGTAGAGAGAGTATCAAATTTGGTAATTGTGGAAAAAAAGTCTGGGCAACTTCGGTTATGCATCGATCCACAGGATTTAAATGCTGATATACTTTTAGAAAATCATGCTATACCTTCTTTTGAATCAATTGCAGCTCGAATTTCAAACAAGAGATATTTTACAGTTTTAGATCTCAAAGAAGGATTTTGGCAAGTTGGACTAAGTCCTAAGGCTAGTGAACTTTGTGTTTTTAATACTCCATATGGGTGTTACCGATTTAAGCGTTTGCCATATGGGATTAAGATTGGCCCAGAGGTATTTCAAAAATATAATGAACGGAATTTTGAAGATATTCCCAATGTTGTTGTATTTATCGATGACATTTTGATTGCAGCTGATACAACAGATGAACATGACCGAATTTTAAGGCAAGTATTGGAGCGAGAACGTAAGTTAAATATTAAATTCAATATAGATAAAATTCAGTACAAAGTAACGGAAGTTAAATATTTAGGCAAAATAATTTCATGTGAAGGAATAAGATGCGATCCAGAAAGAGTTAAAGCGATAACGCAAATAGATAGCCCAAAAACTAAAAAAGATTTACAGAAGTCACTAGGTATGATAAATTACATTCGAGACTACGTACCAAAGCTGTCAGAAATTTCTAAACCGTTAAGAGATCTCTTAAAAAATAATGTTGTTTTCAATTGGCAAAAACATCATGAAAACTGTTTACATCAAATTAAAAGTATTATTTCAAACACACCCACACTTACAATTTTTGATGAATCAAAAGATATAACAATTGAGACAGATGCTTCAAAATTCGGAATCGGTTGTTGTTTGATGCAAAATGGAAAACCAGTTTCATTTGCTTCAAGAAGTCTTAGCGATGCTGAAGTAAATTATGCGCAAATAGAAAAAGAGTTTCTAGCTGTAGTTTTTGCGTGCCGCAAATTTCATTACTATGTATATGGTCGATCGGTAACAGTTCGGACAGATCACAAGCCACTAATCGAAATTATGAAGACAGAGTTTTGCAAAATACCTTCAGCTAGACTTCAAAGAATGAAATTATCACTATTGAAATACAATTTAAAATTAATTTATATCCCGGGAAAGTTTTTATACGTAGCTGGTTTGCTATCTCGTAATTTCAACAAAGATGACAAATCGCCTGAAATAGAAGATTTAAACGAATTTATACACTCAGTAAATGTTACAGATGCGAGACTGGAAAGTTTAAAAAAGTCGTTAAACAACGATAAGTGCCTGTCTGAACTAAAACAAATGGTGATAAACGGTTGGCCAAAAAAGAGTTCAACACTTCCTATTGATTTAAAATTTTATTGGAAAAACCGAAATAACATTTTTATTGATAATGATTTATTGTTTTTAAATGAGAGACTGATTATACCACAAGAACTAAGACCAGAAATTCTATTGCAATTGCATTCTTCACATTTAGGTATTGAAAAAACTAAAAAACGAGCACGAAGCTTGGTGTATTGGCCCCAAATTGATAAAGATATTGAAAATATAATTTCTAAATGCTTAACCTGTTAAAAAAATCGTTGTTCAAATACAAAAGAGCCGATGATATCACACGAAGTTCCTACACTACCATTTAGCAAAATTGGTATGGATATTTGTGAGTATTTATCCAAATCATACCTTATTGTATCGGACTATTATTCCCGATTCTTAGATATAATCCCAATTACTTCGAAAACAGCAAGTACTTGCATTAAACATTTAAAAGTATGTTTTTCTAATCATGGTATTCCAATTGAAATCGTCTCAGACAACATGCCGTTTAATTCACATGAATTTCGAAGTTTCTGCAAACAGATTGGAACAAGACTAACTACAACAAGTCCTGGGTACTCCCAAGCCAACGGGTTTGCAGAAAGATCTGTAGGCATTGCAAAGAATCTTATTAAGAAAACAGCCGAAAGCAATGAAGATCTCTGGCTGGCCCTCCTTGAATACAGAAATACACCACTTAAAGAGTTAAATGCATCGCCAGCTGAACTTCTTATGAGTAGAAAAACTCGCACATTACTACCAACTAGAAGTGAGTTGTTGCAACCAAAAGTAATACCGAACATTGACAAGAACATAGAAAGAAAGCAGTTAACATCCAAGTTATATTACGACAAAAACGCCAAATAGAAAGAAGGTTTCTCGAAAGAAGAGAAGATATGGTACCAAGGCGTAAACGGTTGGACTAAAGCTACTATTGTTGACACTCATGGAAGTCCAAGGTCGTATTGGATTGAAGTTGAGGACGGTGCTATACTTCGAAGAAACTCAAAATGGATTCGTAAAAGAACCAAATAATTATTGAATTATACTAATATTTAATGAATTACATTTAATGAATTTTAACTAATATTTTCAAATATCAATACATCTTTAAATTTTGAAAAATACTTAGAAAGGGAGATGTTGTATATATTAATTATATGGCAACCCATTTATAATACTTTAACTATGTAGTTTATATGAAATATGAATAAAGAGAGTCAGCAGTCGTTAGCTGAGTGACTAAAGAATAACACCGATATTACTCGATATCCCAATTTTGAGATAAACTTGGATAAGAATAAATATCGATCTATATCAAATTAGATCTGATTTTATATTTGAGATGTATATATTTTTGATCGTGATGTTAAAAAAAATTTCAAACTAAATTTTGCTCAAGGAACCAAAAACAACAATTATCATATTTCAGAATAATTTAAAAAGTTGATTTATAAGTATTAATAAGCAACGATAGGAACTTCACGCACTTAAAAAGTGTGTTGTAGGCGCCTATAATATGCATGAAAAATCTTAAAATATGCACTGATTTTTTTTTTTTAATTTTATTAAAAACAACATAAAACATAACAAAAAAATGTAATTCCCTCTAGCGCTGATCCTCACAAGATTTTTTTTGTCTTTTTCTTACATTTATTGAAAATTAGTGTTTTCTATTTATGATAGTAACATTTAAAATATCATCTCATATTGCATAAACTAGACTTATAATGAACAATATTTTAGATTAAAGTTGCAATGTCCTGCAATTTCCCAACTTCTTTAAATACCAAATTTTCTTCATATACTCTAACAGAAAACAAACAGTAGAAATGTTTGCTAAAACTCCTAACAATTAATTAATAATTACTTTGCAAAAATTAGCAGATTTTTTCTGCTAAACATTAGTAAGATAAGATTAATAAAAATAAATCTGTTGAACCTGCTGATATAAGTTATTTTTGAGCTATATATTAGTTAATTGAATTGACATAAGTAAAAAATTTGCTAAATATTAGTACACAAAAAATAATCATAAAAATTTTTAATTTTTAAATTTTTATATCGATTTGTTTATGCAATAAAAATCTGCCCTTTTTAAATCAGCAATCTTAAATTTGTTAGTTTTAGCAAATTCTAAAATACAATTTCTGCGGATATTAGCAAAATATACTGTTAAATATATCGAAAATGTTGTTGATACATCAGTTTTTGATATCAGTTTTTAGTCTACAAATATTTAGTAAACGTTTTTGCTAGTTTTAGCAGAGTAAATAAACATTTTAAATTAACTAAAATTAAACTCGAATATAACTAAAATATTGTGAAGTTAACAGCTAATTTTAACATTTTTTTCTGCAACGTAATTTTTAACTAATTTTTAGTAGATTTTTCTGCTATTTTTGCAGATATGTTTCTATGAAGTGGAATTTAGTTTACTCATAGTAATACAATTTAAAATTTTATTAGCATATATAAAATTTATAACGATAAAACTAAACATGCAATAATTTCCTTGCAATACCGGTAAGATATCCTGAAACAAATACCGGCATTAAATTACTCAAATGAAGGATAATTTTGTGTAGAATTATAATCTTAAAAAAAAAATCGTGATGTTACGGTTAAATTTAGAAAACGAAATGGGGTGAATGCTTTTAATATAAACACCGCGATATTTCAAGAACTGCAAATGAGAAAAAAATTGATGACAGATTTGGATTCACCGTACCTAAGTATATGAAAAAGATGAAATTTGTTGAGTAATGTTATCATTAAAATTTGTAAGCGAAAGTAGAATATCAAATCTAAATAACATTTTTAGCTCAAAGCAGCATTATTTTCAACACATCCCAGTCAGAAAATGACAAACGGACCAACGTTGTCAAGGCACTGTTACAATTGATACAAATGATGGCAATAAGTGCTTCCCGAATCCCAAAATGATAACATCATCAAACAAAAGGTGCGTCTGTTTACGAAGTGTCGGACAAGCACTAATTAAACAAAATTTCTAACGATGCCAAAATGTTGGTAAAACCATAAAATTGGTGGTCTAAAAATAGATTTTTGAAAATAAAATTTGAAAAAAGTTTATGTAAGATTTTTTTGGTACCTCCAGGATTCGAACCTTGGCCGCCAGATGGGCAGCTCTAGCTCAGCGCTTAGAGCTGTAAAGCGCTGAGCTAACTAGACATATAATACTTGATAGCTTAAAACGTAAGTGAATGAATGATAACTGCTGGGTAACAAATATGTCAGCACTGGCATAAGCTTAGCTGGAAATAGCTTGTCAACGTTCGGAAAAGAAAACAAAAAAATGGTCTTAAAAGAGCTTTTCCAGAAACAAAAATATAAATTTTATATACAAAAAACATTAAAAAGAGCAAAAAAAACAAATCAGAAAAAAATGACGACTGAAATCGGCATCGAACTCGAAACATTCCGACTACAAACAAGGCAACATGATTTTTATAAAATACATGCTATACCAGTGGTTAGACTTTTGAGCCGTTGTTAATTTCTGACGGGAAAAACATTTTCCCAACGTTGGCAAATTAGTATCAGCCAATGTTTCTTTTTTTGTAGACCACTAAAATTATTGTAATACGCTGGTAAATCGTCTTAAGCAAGTGTTTTGTTTAAATTACAATTCCTCGTTTGAGATAGGCGTGGTAGAGAAGACTAAGCATACTTTTCTAAAAATCATAACTACATTGTAAATTTTTTATTGAATTAGACTGCGCAGTTTCTGGTAACACAACCTTCATCAGTAATCCTTTTTGACAATACTGTAATTATTTGTTATGGTTTTTATTGTTTGATTGCATCTATATGAAATGTTTATTTATTAAATGCAATCCTGACCGTGGCTTGAACCTGCTTTCTTTGCCACATGCACTTCGCACTACACTTTAGACAGAGGCTCTAACCACTTGATCTAAAGTAAGGTCGATTTTTGCTGTGGCTTAAAACCAGTTTTAATTGCAGGGGGTCGATTTTACATTTAATTGTAATTGCAGAAGATAGCTAAGACAAACACCACAATAATTCACAATTGTTAGAAAATCATATGTAATCTAATTTCCACTATTTCCCACAGTGGTATACCAGTGCTTGATGTTTTCTACCACTGGCATTTTCTGACTGGGATTGTGCATAACCAAACACCAAAGTCAGCTAAAACATACAAATATAACATTTTATAGCCTCACTAAATTTTAAAGCAATAACTATTGTACGTATAACAACTCTACAAGAACTGTGATAGTGGTTGTGGTTTCTTTTTTTTTTTGTAAACTCCAACACACAAAAATAGCTACAAAAACAACAACTGTAACTTCAAAGCCAAAGGCGAAAGCTTAAAAGCGTTTTTCGTCTCTTTTAAAAACAAGCGAGGGGCTTGTTTTCCTTAACACCAAAACAGAAATTAATGAATATTGTTACCAAGTACCCGCATACATATTAACATTAGTAAAGATATGCCATACTCACTACTGCATACCACCCCTCCCTATACACTTAGAGAATTATCTGCATGATATCAATGAATGTTTGCATTACATCAATTAAGTGTCACTGGAACTCATCCATTGAAACTTTTCAATAAATTAATATAGTTTTTCATAAAATTTTATAAAAAATTTCATTTTATTGTTCTTTTTTTAAATGAGCTTAAGATCATTTATTTATTAATTATTTCCAATATTTCGTTTCTACATAGGGTGACTTCTTCAGGGAACAATTATTACAATTTATTAAGAAGAATTAAATAAAAGAAGAACAAAGAAAAACTTAACACTTAAAAAAAATTAATTTTATTTATAAAATACTAGCTGACCAGGCAAACTTTGTTTTGCCTTCAAATTTTAATTGTAATTAATTCTTTAAATCAAGAAATTTCTTTTACGCAAATAATAATATATTTTTTATGTTAAGTGTACCTGTTAAACATGAATTGTTACTTAAAACCATATCATAAAATTTATTGTTTACTTCTTTACCTTTTTTATTTATTCTAGGACTATGAGGAACGCTAAAACAAAAGTCTTGAATGCTTATTTGTTTTTTGCTTTTGTTACCACGCCCATTTATCCCATTCCGCCCATTTTCAGTACGACTACTAATATTTGTAATTGATGGACTCGTACAAAATTTGAAGGCTATATTGCTAATATAGAACCCTAGATATTTAATATTAATATTAATTTTGTATATGAGCTAAATAATCACTTTGTATGGGAGCTGCCACGCCCACTGGTATGATCCCGCCCAATTTTCCCATGACTATTCATAATATAATCAACGTGCACAAATTTCTAAGACTCTGGCTATTATAGAACTGTAGATATATGATATTAAATATTTACTTTGTATGGGTGCTGACACGCCCACTGGTCCAATCACGCCCATTTTTCCCATGACTATTCACATTAACAAATAATCAATGTGCACAAATTTCTAAGACTCTAGCTATTATAGAACTGTAGATATATGATATTAAATATTTACTTTGTATGGGAGCTGACACGCCCACTGGTCCGATCACGCCCATTTTTCCCATGACTATTCACATTAACAAATAATCAACGTGCACAAATTTCTAAGACTATGGTTATTATAGTACTGTAGATATATGATATTAAATATTTACTTTGTATGGGAGCTGCCACTCCCACTGGTCCGATCCCGCCCATTTTTTCCTGATTATTCAAATCAGTATCATATGGGATACTGCAATGTTTCAAAACTCTTGCTATCACAATCGTCAAAATATATGATGTTATTCAATTTATGTGGGAGGTGCCACGCCCACTTGAAATATATATAGCCTATGTCCATCCTGGAGGACCAAATTAAATATTGGTAAAAAAATTTAGAAATCGTATGATTAGTTACGGAGATTACTTTCTACAAACAAACAAACATACAAACATTACCTCTTTATAATATTATTATATATATATATAAGTATAGATATAGATATAGATTTTCTACGCTAATGAAGATATTTAATTAAAAATGGCTCATTAAAATTGTAAAGCTTTTTCATTAAATTTAAGAAATTTTTCATTCACATTGTGTGCTCAAAACTTCAGTAGTTTAGTGAACAAATTTGTTAAAAACCGTTCACGAAAATTTTCTCTGTGTAAATGTCCACAATATGCCTTAAACTCCCCCTTAAATATATTAAACTTAACAAACACTGTATATCTATCTTTTCGAGGATTTTTACATATTTTCTAGCTTAAAGTCATTCTGTATGTGAGAGTGTATTTGCGGGTGTGTGCGAGGGAGTATGGTGTTCAGTTTGTTAGTGACAGTTTTTATGGGGAAAAAAAAACCATCCAGCCCCGGGTATATTGTACTGTTTATGCCAAAAATAAAAATGAATTTAATGTTAACTCTATAGTTTTTGTATGTGTATTTTTTGTACTGAAAACATACGACGTGAACATCTGTACTTACTACCAACACTGCCACCAACATCATCATCATCACCACTGCGATTAACCACACTACTTGTGAAGTTGGATTTGCATGGTTAAAATTAAGTTGAATAAAATTTAGTTAAGAGTTAAAATAGTAAATAAGAATGTTAAAGTTAAGATAAAAAATGTGTTGACAATTTAAGAAGGTTCTAAAATAACACAAAATGATTTGGATTATGGTTAAGTTATATTTGTCAGACTAACTTTAATATAAAAAAAAAAACATTATGAAAGAAAATTCATATTTTTAGTTGAATTTCCAAGAACAGTACCAAGTTCCAAGCAATTTACTGAGATAAGAACATGATTCATATTATTCAAACATAGAACGTATGTATGTTAATGTCCATCGAAACAGAAAGATAATTTTGTCAAGAAAATTTCATATTCAGTTGTTAAATTCATTAGTTCATTGTATTTCATTCAATTGGTTAAAAAAAAACTAATAAATTCAATTCATTTGATTCCTTCAATTCACTCAATTCATACAATTCATAAAATTCATACAATTCATATAATTCATACAGTTCATACAATTCATACAATTCATACACTTCATAAAATTCATACAATTTATACAATTCATACAATTCATGCAATTCATACAATTCATACAATTCATACAATTCATATAATTCATACAATTCATACAATGTATAAATTCAAACAATTGATAACACACGTAGAGAAAAAATATGGTTGCAATGTGATTGCGGCCTCAAAACTATGTTTCGTATAGCCAGAAATGGTTGTTTCAATTAAACTATTATTGTATGAATCATATTTCACCAATAATGTTTTTGCTTTTATCATGTTCTAGTAAAAATTTCTCTTTTTTCAGTTATCATATTATTGTATTGTCTACAATCATAATATAGTATTTATTATCATATTCCTCTATCTAACTGCAGCCATATTATAGTTGAGCCAAATATATGATGATCAGTCGGTTTTTTTATGAGCGTCTTCGCTCTTTTAGTTTCATTCTTGTTTGAGATTTTGTGAAAAGAAGTTGCGAGAAACAGTCAGCCCCAACAAATTCAACATAATATTAAACAAAAAGACATTAAAAATAGACAAACACTGTAGTGGTGTTAATTGTAATGGTGATCTGATTTACGGAAGAAGTAATTATTTTGTAGTCTCAACCCGGTCTACACTGGAAGTTCAGGCAAAAGTTCAATTGTCAAGCATCCCTTAAATAAAGTTATAAAAAAAAGTGATAAAAAGTGCTTTATTTTTTAATTGTTTGTAATTACGCAAAAAAAAACATTGTTAAAAAAAATATGAAGGAAAAATTTAAACAAAATGCACGAAATAATCATAATATGTTTGCAATAACCATAACATGGTAATAAATGATGACGAAATTATTGTCAATGATCATAATATGATATCTAGAACTAAAATATGGTTATAATGCAATTATTATGATTGCTGCAAACATTATTTGATCATTATAAATGTATTGTGAAATTATGTTTTTAACAGTATTTTTATGCGTGCTTTATTCTGCAATCACATTTATAGCTTGTATGGCTAGCACTATATTTCACAATGCTTATTCTTCAGCGCAAAGACAATTTGATTACTTAAATTATTTTAAACCTAAGCTTATTTAAATATGTGAATTATTAAATAAATTTACTATTAAAAAACATGCATATATTTTTAATCCAGCTTCAACAGAATGCTGGGAGCATACTGTAGGGCTCATATTATGATAATTCATACAAATTTCCAGAACCATATGATAATATTGGGATATATTTGGAGCCATAATATGGTAATATATTTATCATATTATGATACAGAAGCATATAGAGTATGATTGTCACAGCCATAGTTGTCGCAATCATAAATCCAAAAATGTATGATGATCGAATCACGTGGCTAAGATATTTTCCTAACAAGCATCATGACGTTATTAAACTTTCAAGACCAAAAATGTTCTATTTATATAAAAATGCTTTAGTTTTTACTCTGCTTCAAGTAATATTTTTTACAGTTTTATTAGTTTTTTATTTTTATGTACATCGAGATTCATTTTTAAGTTATAACGAGCTTTCAACCCTCATATATTTACTAAAATAAAGAAAATCAAACATATTAGCTACGTCGATACTAGTATTTCGATCTGGCTAAAGATCTCATCAGAACCCGCAGTTTTAGAAAAGCTAGAGCTTCCAGAATAGGTAGAGCTTTAACAAAAAAAACCTTTTAATCATCAATTTTGCTTCAGAAATAAGTACAAATATACATTTAAAGCTACACTTAAAATACTATGTAGGTAAAGACCACTGCAAATGTAGTTTAAAACAAATGAAATTTCACTTAAAGAAAGGATGACTTACATTTCAGTAAATTCAACCAACATTGTCATTTGGTTTTTAATGTTCAAAAAATTAACCACAATTGTAGTAAAAATGAACCACATATGTTAGTACAAAATAAACAAACATTTTATTTTTTTAAATAACACAAGACGAATGTAAAAAATGAATGTAAAATCATAAAACAGTCATTTGATGTGGTTTGTTTTTTAAATGAATTACAAGGTTAGTAAAAAATAAAATTTGTTCTGCAAATGACTGACATTTACATTAAAAATAAAGAAACTGTATTACAACCCAAAAAACCACATATTTTTAAAGCAAAAGTTCCCTGAGTGTATATAAATAAAAATATGCAATAAAACTATGCATTTAAAGCCAAATATGCAAAAATATGCACAACCACATCGATGCCATTTTAACACAAACTATTTGATTCTTAAAGATATTTGGTTTACGCTGTTCCCAGACTTAAGGGAAAAAACATGCATTTGCATGAACTTCCGGTCCCTGCTAATAACATATACTGCAAATTTTAACATTTTGATTTTGAGATATAAAGCAAAATGTACACTAGAAAATATTGAAAACTTCAATTCGCTAGCGCTAGATGGGTAACTTTTTTTAGCGCTCTCAAATTTTCATTTTCGACATTACGAAACCTGGTACCATTTTGAAATTGAAAAGCGAAATAAACCTTAACCTATAATCTGCACTATGTCACTTTCTAAGTATATTTTCACTGTAGCACAGTGTAATTGTTAAGATTTGTGTTTTTGTAATATCATATCATCTTAGACTTCCTTGCCATATGCCGTATTTTTCAGTGACTGCCTAAACTTTATTGTATGCAAAATAAAAAAAAAAAAAACAAAATGAAATGAAATGAAATGAAAATTTAAAAAAGTCAATCATTTAACCAGTCAGTTACTAAAGTTAGTTCAAAAAACAAAAAAAAAGGGAAAGAAAAGAAAAGAAAAGAAAAAAAAAGAGAAAAAATCAATTTTGTTGGTGAGGCACAAGTTAGCTGCTGCTATTTACCTCCACATCTCAAACAATATGAACCTAATAGAAATGTATGACAAAAAACAAATGGATGGTTGAATGGTTGGCTGCTTGGAATAGATGGATGGTGTTGGTGATGGTAATACACTTAAGGTTATTTTTAATCTTGCAAAATGTAAAAACTGTAGCTGTTTTCTTTTCTTTTTTTTTTTTTTTTTGTGGAAGAGAAATAGGATACAAAAATACGGAGGAATTGTTTGAAAAAATTTTGCATGTTTTGTTAAAACTTTTTTCATTACATTAAATCGAAACTGCTGAATTAAAAAAATGTTTTTATGAAAAGAATGTTACTGTGAAAAAAATAACGAAATGAAACAAAAAAAAAATCAAATTTACATGATGAGAATGGCAAATTGCCATGCATAATACTTTATACTAGGCAATGATTTTCACGTTTTAGCTTAAGAAGAAATGTTAAATTTTTAACCAATATAAACAAACACATACAAATACACACACTCTTCGTTTTCCTTCTTCGATGTCAGACTTCATATGCTTTGGAAATGCAATTGCAAAGTATGATAATGTGATTCGGTAGTCAATACATAGTAACGGTACACTCAAAAAAAAAAATTTTGTAAAGTCAGCAAAAAATTTAGCTGAGTCAGCAAAATTTTAGTCAGGAGGGTGCTAGCAAAAAAATTGCTAATGTCAGCAAAATCTTTTGCTGAAAATCAGCGAGCTGATTTTTAGCAACAAAATTAGTAGATTCAGCAAAAGTTTTGCTAACACTTAGTAGATTAGAAATAAAAAAACGTTGGTAAAAATTAATAAATTTTTTGCTGAATTTTAGTAGACTGAAAAAAACGCAAAAAAATTGTAATTTAGTTAATATATTTGCTGAAAATCATAAAACATATTTTTGTGATTCTTTTAAAAATAATTTACAATAATTACTATATATAAAAATTTTCATTTTCCCACATTGATGTCATGAATTAATTTAATATCTGAAAATATATAGAAATAAATATATATAACATAACAAAAATTTTCTTTGAACTGCTTACATCAATGGTTATCTAAATGATGCTATCTTTTAAAGCACGCAACTGCCGAAGATAATTATAGAAACGAAACGAAAAAATAAACAAAAACAAACGAAACGAAAAAAACAACCCTTTTTTTGTAATAAGAATAAGGAACCATACTAAGATGTGTGTCTTTGTCTTTCGCTTTACTCTGTCTACATGTCTGTATATGTTTGTTTGCAATTTGCCCACACTAGATTATTAATCTATTAACATTTATTATAGAAATACATATTAAATTTAAATATTTTCTTTTGTCTTTTATTTTATTAATAGACAATTATTTTCACAAGCCGGTGACAACGCAAAATTTAAGTTGTTTTAATCCTCAATTTTGTTTTATGTATGAAAAACAGATAGAAAAGTCTTCCATGGTTGATTTTTGTATATGTCTTATTAGAGTTGTACTTTTTAGTATCATTTTCATTCTTCTCTACTACATCTTGACATGCCGCGACATCTGCTTCATTCTGCGTATATCTTTCAATCTGGTTGTCGTCCACACTATTAATGTGCCAATCAGCACAATTTTTTTTAGCAAAATTAATTAGTAAAACATTAGTATATTAGTAAAGCATTAGTATAAAACAGTTAAGTGCTGAATAAGTATAACAAAATTTTAGCTGAAAACACGATTTTAGCAAAAAAATTTGCTAAAAAATAGCATACCTGATTTACAAGACGTTTTACTAACTTTTGTACTAACTTATTTTTTTGAGTGTATGTATATATTTGTATTTTTATATAAAAGAGGTGGTTTAATAAATATTGAATCTTTTCTCAAATCATTGCAGAAATCAAACTGATTTACGAAATTGAAAATTTTTCATATATAAATCACATTTAAAAAATTATATAATTGTTAAGCTCGAGGCCAGATTGACAATTATTTCCCTCTAGCGCTGATCCCACAAGATTTTTTTTTTTTTTTTTCATATTCTCTTACATTTATTAACAATTACACACAGAGAAAAATGAATCTATTTGCCAACCGAAATTTGGTTACTACGACTCAAATTTCGGTAAATACGAATTTTAGTGCGTTGGTACGAGGACGGATCAATAAGTCCGTGACTTTTTGAATGAAACACAGTTTTTTTTTGCAAAAAAAAATTATTTTTCGACAAAATCTCCTTTTAGCTCAATACACGTACGTAGTCCAACGTTTCTCTAACTTTTGTATCCCTTCCAAAAAATAGAATTTTTCGAGGTCCATAAGAAAGGCATTTGTTTGATCAATAATTTCATCGTTGGAGCTAAATCTCTTTCAACCGAGCCATTTCTCTAGGATCGGAAATAGGAAATAGGCATCACCTTATTGGCCGACAAACTTACCTTGGCCTTCTTCGGAGCCGGTTCACCCGCAGAAACCCATTGTTTAGACTGCTGCTTGGTCTCCGGAATGTTGTAATGGATCCATGTTTCATTCACAGTTACAAAACGACACAAAAACTCATTCGAATTGCGGTTAAACAACTCCAAACTATTTTTGAAGTTGTCACACGATTACGTTTATGGTTAATAGAGAGCAAACGCGGCACCCATATTGCAGACATCTTTCTTAAACCCAACTGATCATTTAAAATCGAAATCACACTGCCATATGAAATGCCTATGCCATCAACAATCTCACGCACTTTTACTCTTCGATCGGCGAACACCGTATCGGGTATTTTTTCAACATTTTTGGGTGTATTGACATCAATTGGGCGTCCAGAATATTCAACGGCATTTGTACTTGAGCGACCACAACGAAAGTCAGTCAACCACTTTTTTACCATTGAAATCGATGATGCAGAGTCCAAATAGTATTTATCAAGCTTTTCCTTGGTTTGATTGACTGTTTTTTTCAATGTTTAATGAACACTCGAAATTCACTTTTTTCTATTTTTAAAAAAATCCACGAGGTTGTATGTTTTGAACAGCTGTTAAACGCAAAGTAAATGACGGAACTTGCTCAAAACTTTTTAAAAAAAAAAAACCTTCACCTGGATTATAAATATGAAACTAAGAGAATAATAGGGGTTTTGAAAAAACCTTTTTTCGCCACAAGTTCATAGTTTCGAGATTTTGTAAATACGATATGTAGCCAACAAAACAAACAATTATTACCAGATGTCCAAATTAAAATAACTTCATTAGCTCAAATTTTATAGAGCTACAATGTTTACATGGGCTATAAATATGAAACTGACCTTAGCTAGTTTATCTAGATTTAAAACCGACCGCCATCAAAAAAAATATTTCTATACCTTGAAAACCCCCCCGTCATTTTAAGAATTTTGATTGATAGTTATTTGACTTTTTAATCATCTAATAGCCTACGCATGTAAGTCTATGCGACTAAACATGATGCTATAATAAAATGTTTAACCTTTGGAACCAAACGCATTACATCACATATTTGTTTGCCTTTTCCCCTATATTAGCAAACGTTGTCTGCATTTTTTTCTTTTTGTTCAATAGCTTACCATTTTAAATAACATAATGTATTAGCCAGATTGCAGTTAAATCAATGTTTTTTGTGAAGCACGTGTACAAACTTTTTGGTATAATTCGTGTGTTTATGTGGAATTGTGGATTTGCGTGAATTAGCTTTTGTAAAATTTCAAATATTTTTTGTCTTTTTTAAAAGCTATATAATTATTTACCAAATGGGAATGAATTGAATGAATTGAATGAATTGAATGAATGAATGAATTGAATGAATTGAATGAATTGAATGAATTGAATGAATGACTGAATTGAATGAATTGAATGAATTGAATGAATTGAATGAATTGAATGAATTGAATGAATTGAATGAATTGAATGAATTGAATGAATTGAATGAATTGAATGAATTGAATGAATTGAATGAATTGAATGAATTGAATGAATTGAATGAATTGAATGAATGAATGAATTGAATGAATTGAATGAATTGAATGAATGAATGAATTGAATGAATTGAATGAATTGAATGAATGAATGAATTGAATGAATTGAATGAATTGAATGAATTGAATGAATTGAATGAATTGATATGAATTGAATGAACTGAATGAATTGAATGAATTGAATGAATGAATGAATTGAATGAATTGAATGAACTGAATGAATTGAATCTGAATTGAATTGAATGAATTGAATGAATGAATGAATGATTGAATGAATTGAATGAATTGAATGAATGAATGCAATGAATGAATGAATGAAATTGAATGAATTGAATGAATTGAATGAATTGAAGAATTGAATTGAATTGAATGATTGAAAATGAATGTAATTGAATGGAATGAATGAGTGAATGAATGAATGAATTGAATGAATGAATGATTGAATGAATTGAATGAATTGAATGAATTGAAGTGAATTGAATGAATTGAATGATTGAATGAATTGAATGAATTGAATGAATTGAATGATGAATGAATTGAATGAATTGAATGAATCGCTGGGTTATCTCATGCGACGCGGTTGTGGTTTATCATTATCGTCTTAACAAAATATCTTTTAAATCGAAAAAATCGTGTTAAAAACGTTTAAAAAAATACAAAAATTACCATATTCACAAACTGTGAAAAAAATCCCTTTTTATTAAAGTCAAAACATAAAAAATTCGTCATTAATAAAGTGCTTTTTTTTAATTAAAAAATTTCTTACTTCTTTTTTTTTTCTTTGTATAATATATTCTTTAATATTATAATACACAAAATATTAAAAACAATAAAGAAAACGAAAACAAAAAAATTAAAACAACAACTATGAGCCTTCTGTGTAACGAGTGCAACTCAAACATAACAACAACTAAGTATGTAAAATGTTTCAAGTGTAATTCTAATTATCACTTTACCCCCTGCTGTTCGTTGTCAGAAAAAACGCACTATAATATGGGTACAAAAAAACAAGATTGGCGGTGTCACAAGTGCAAGGGAAGTGGCGTGTTTGAATCAAACGCAAACAGTACAACAAGTGTGTTTGATTTTATATCCCAGCAAAAAAAAGCAGAGGCAGGATGATGATAACGATAGTAATGGCTCGAGTAAAAAATTTAAAGATTCTCTTTCTGAAAATTCAATTAACGCAAATTTAATATCGGTACAATCAGAACTAAAAGAACTTAAAATATCAATTGAACTTTTAAATAATACGGTGAATATGAATAATGAAAAAAATTCGAATGTTATAGTGGAGCTAAAAGATGCAATTAAAGCGATGGCTTCATCTATAACCACTTTAGCTACACAAGTCAGTGATCTGTATGAACGTGATAAAAAACAAGACCAAAAAATAAATCAGTTAGACATATCGGTAAATAAAATTGATCAATCATTATTAAAAATAATATCGAAATTAAAAACGTCACAAATTCAAATTTAAGTGCAAACGATATAATTAAATCAATAGCTGAGTCAGTAGAGGTGGAAATTAGTCCTTTTGACATCAACAACTCCTATCGATTCCAAAAAACTGGTAACAAAGGAATCACCGAATTTACAATCGTCGAATTTACAACACTCAACAAAAAACGAGAGCTCATGAGCAAAATCAAACGTCATAGAATCGAAGCAAATTTACTAAATCAAGCCAGCGATAGTACAAATAAAAAATTTATATATATAAACGACCAACTAACTGCATACAATCGACGTCTGCTATGGTCTGCCAAAACCAAGGCTAAAGAGTGTAACTGGAAACATGTATGGATCCAAAATGGCATAGTATGCGTTAGAAAGAGTGATAATACCCCAAAAATAATGATTAATAGCACTGCCGATATCGAAATAATAAATAATGAATTTTAAAATAATTTATAAAATTTCGTTTCTCGTAATAAAATCAAATTTCAAATCAAAACAAATGCGTAAAGAAAAATTAAAAAAAAAAAATAAATAAATAAATAAATAAATAAATAAAATGAATCCAACAACTTTAAGTTATGATCATTTTAGTCAAATCGAAAATAAACACTTAAGTTATCCCTTTTCGTTAATCTTCATGAACATTCGCTCACTAAGAAAACATTTTCAATCCTTTTTAACAACAATAAATAACATAATAGAAAAAATTCAAATTATTGTTCTCGTTGAAACAAATATAACAGATGATGAAATTTCTTTCTATAATATATATGGTTTCAACTCAACGTTCTTAACAGGGGAAAAGAAAAAGGCGGGGGAGTTGTGGTGTATACAAAAGAATATATAAACTGCACGCAAATAAAAATAAACACGGTATTCTTTGAACTTATACAATTAGAAATCGAAATCAACAAACAACCTCTTTCCCTGCTAGCAATATACCGTCAACCTAAACTTAACAAAAATAGGTTTATAATAGAATTAGAAGAAGTGATCAAGCAAATTCGAATCAAACAAGACATAGTAATCGTGGGTGACATGAACATTGATATTTTATGCGAAAATAATACGGTTACAAGTTATATTGATATGTGTCAGTCAAACGGATTGCAAATTGTGATAAATGAACCAACACGAATCGATGTTAAAAAAAACACACAAACATGCATTGATCACTGTCTTGTTAAAAGCACACAAAATCAAGCTACTGCTAACGCCATCGTCATTAAAACAACAATATCGGATCACTTTTCTCTATTTTGTTGTATTGAACATGTTATATCAAACAATAAAACAAACCAACAGAGGTCGCCAAACTGTTTAAACGAAGAGACATATATAAGTACTTTCAAAGTAAATAAATTTATAAATGAAACCAATTGGAAAAATTTAATAAGTCCAAACAATATAAATAATTTCTACAACAATATAAATAACAAGTTTAATGAAATCTATGAAAAATCCAAAGTTTTAAAAAAATCAATTAAAAAAAGATCTACAAATCCGTGGATTAGTGATGATCTAGTGAAATGCTGCGAATACCGGGATAAACTTTTTAAAAAATGGAAAAATAATAAAAGAAATCAAAACAATGAAATTGAGTATAAACAATATAGAAATAAATTAAATAAAACAATATTATATGCAAAAAACAATTACTACCGTCAAAATTTGTCGAAAATCGTACTAATCCTCGTGTTACCTGGCAACTCATAAATGAGATAAAGGGTAAAACAGTGAAAAACATAGATGAACAAATTTTAAAAAACTTTACAAATCAAAATTTCGAAAACATTTTACAAAACTTTGCGTTAAATTTTAATGAAAACGTGATAAAAATAATACACACTTGTGATATACATACTAGTAATATAAATCGTGCGACATCGTTACAGAATTCCATGTATATAGAATATACAACAGAAGAAGAAATTTTAATATATTGTCTAAACTAAACATTAGAAAAAGTGCTGGTTATGATGGCATTAGACCCATAGATATTAGAAATAATGCAACAATATTTGCACCATTAATAACATCTCTGATAAATCAAAGTATTTCCTCGGCAATTATTCCTAAACTTCTTAAAACATCTATAATAAGACCGATTTATAAAAGCGGAGTAAAAAGTAACGTAAATAACTACAGACCTATTTCCATACTACCGGTCATAGAAAAGGTGTTAGAAGAAATTATAGTCAAAAGACTGAATATTTTTTTAAACAAATACAAAGTGATAAACAAAAATCAATATGGATTTCAAAAAAATAAAAATATAAACCAACTACTTGGTAGATTTGCCAATACCATAAACACTGCCATTAGTAATGTAGAACACTGCCTAGTCTTATTCATAGACTTCAGTAAGGCTTTTGACACCCTGTCTCATTCAAAACTTTTGAAAATTCTTGAAAGGAATGGTATAAGAGGGCATATACTGTCATGGTTTAGTGACTATCTTAATCTCAGAACGTATAGAGTCAAAATCAATAATAAAATCAGTGAAGAAATAGAAACAAATCAAGGAGTTCCACAAGGATCAAAACTCGGCCCACTGCTTTATCTTATTTACGCAAATGATATGCTTAATACACTTACAAATTGTTACACTTACGCCTACGCTGACGATACGGCAATTATTGTTACAAGCAAAAACATTGAAACTGCTACCAAAATAATGCAAGAAAAGCTTGATGTAGTTTGTAAATGGTGCCATGATAATGGGTTAGTGATAAACGCATCTAAAACAAAAATTATGCACGTCAGGCAACCCAATATGAAAAAATCACACATCAAATTAAAATACCATGATGTAAACTGCATACACAACAAGACAAATAATATAAATGATAACTGCAGCACTACGATAGAACTAGTGAAACACTACGAATACTTAGGAGTATATATAGATGAAACTTTCAAATGGAAATTACACATTAACGAACTTCAAAAGAAATTACGTAAAGCTGCCTTTTCTTTATACCACCTTAGCTATTGCGCACCGTATTTTGTACTACGCCAAGCGTATTTTGCATTAGTGGAATCGTACATAAGGCATGGTATATCTGCTTGGGGTAACTCTTCCCACTGTAAAAGGTTACAACAAACTCAGAACCGTGTGCTTAAAATCCTATGGATGAAGAATATGCATAACAGCAACAACAACAACACCCAAAACAACACATCAAACAACAATATTATACAAAACAACTACAACAGCAACATATCCATCATCAACAATATATCCAACAATATATCAAACAACTACAACAATGTTACCAACAATTTAACTTTTCAAATTAATAAAAACCCAACAAACTATAATCTTGCATACATCAACAACAACACAACTTCCAATAGCAGCAATAGTACCATCATCAATAGCCAACGACACAATAACAACAACCATTTAGTGTTAAATAACAACAGTTTACAATTATTTACCAACAATCTGCCAGAAAACAACACAGCAGTCGTAATAAACAACAACAGCTCAACAAACAACGATCTACAAATACATACCATAAATCTGGAAGAAAATAACGCAACAATCGAAAACAACAACATCAGCTCAACAAACAATCATAATACAAGCAACAACCAATCAAAAAATCTACCTCGTGAACTTAAAATACTCAACATTAGAAACATATATCGTCTAACAGTTTTAACCGAACTGAATGAACCAGAACTTCTAGAGAGAATTGATCATCAGTACAACACAAGACTTCGCTCAGCTGGAAAGTTTAAGGTCAAAACTACCAAAACACCTATGGAGATCGAAGACTAAACGTCGTACTACCCAAAATCTACAATGAAATGCCATACAACATGATAAATACAACAAATACGGTCAACACAAAAAAAAAAATATATAAAAATTATTTAATTAACTCGCAATGAAATTTTAAAATTAATTAAAAATTAGTAATCTAAACATTTTTGAAATTAAATATATATTTAAACATTTTGAAATAATATTTACCTGCCGACAAGCCATAAGGCTTAGCAGGTTTATTAAGCATAAGAATGTATAACATTATATTTAAATAAAGAAGATTTATTAAAAAAAAAAAAAAAAAAATGAAATTGAATGAATTGAATGAATTGAATGAATTGAATGAATTGAATGAATTGAATGAATTGAATGAATTGAATGAATTGAATGAATTGAATGAATTGAATGAATTGAATGAATTGAATGAATTGAATGAATTGAATGAATTGAATGAATTGAATGAATTGAATTGAATGATTGAATGAATTGAATGAATTGAATGAATTGAATGAATTGAATGATTGAATTGAATGAATTGAATGAATTGAATGAATTGAATGAATTGAATGAATTGAATGAATTCAATGAATGAATGAATTGAATGAATTGAATGAATTCAATGAATTCAATGAATTGAATGAATTCAATGAATTCAATGAATTGAATGAATTCAATGAATTGAATGAATTGAATGAATTTAATGAATTGAATGAAAGAAACAGCAAATAAACAAAATAAGAAATTAGAATTTTTAAAACAACAATCCCTTAACTTGTGTAAGTTCTGTATTTTTTGATATACAAGCTTTATTAATGGGTATTGCAATGATACTTATTCAATTCTGCTTTGTGGTATACTTTCTCTTTCCAGTTGTCAACTTTAACCCACTTAACATTAATATGTATATTTTTTGTATAAACCCCACCATTTATGCAACCTAAACATTCAATGGTTTTTTAATTAAATTAGTGTTTTTTTTGAGGTAAATGTAACATTTTAATGTCAGTTTATGTTTATACAAACATAAATGACAAGGTAAAGCTGAGTGCTGCACAATCGGCAATACCAAAAACAGCAGTCGAGTGTCATTTACAACCTGGTCTTGTCAGTTTAAAATCATACCAGAAGAGAAAAATTTATCCAATATACGAAAAAACAGCCTGGATGAAAAAAGGTTAAAAATTAATTCTACCAGCATCGCAGAAAATAATGTTAACGTTATTATTTTTCGAGTGGGAAGTATACTACTCCATAAAGAGAGAAGGAGAAAAAAAAGAACTAAAACATGCACACATAATTTTAATCATGTTTATGACTTAATATGACATGTTTTTGTATGTGTTTGTTTGTATATGAATGACAGTTATTTAGGATGATAAACAAATGCTGCTCCATACTACAGGTTCAAATAGATAGATCATGCAAAAACATGCTTTGTCATACTACAACTACTAAATGTATTAAACAAAAAATGTAAAAAAATATAAATTAAAATGGCCTTTTGACTTTTTTGTGCTGTTTTTGTTATTTTGTACACAAATGAATAGCCATCCATGATGACTAACGATTTCAAAACAAACAAAAAATTCAACATTATTACAAAAGTAGAAAGAGATTTTTATATTTTAAAAATATGTGTTGTTGTATATATTAAGGTAAAGCATTATTAATATTGACTTAGAAACATAATGGGCCAAGTCTTAATAAAGTTCAGCGAAATTTTGTTAATTTGAGTGCTACAAATAAAAATTAAATTTGGCCTTATGTTGGGCGCCATACATTATTGCAATTATTATTGAACAAAGAATTCAAAATATTTCAAAATAGGATTATTGGGCTCTATAGTACGTTGGGTGGAAATAGTTTAAATATTCATTATTAACAAGTTTAAGTAAATTTACATGGAACAATCAGTATTTGGGAATAAAGATTTCCAATTAGAAATTTATTTTATAAAAAACAAATTTTAACTAAAATTGTTATATCCATCCCATTGTTTAAAGGTTTCAAAGGAAGGTTGGCATGAAATAGTAATAACATCTAAAAAAAAAAAATCGTTAGTCATGTCATCAATGCCAATATCATTACACCAACATCATGGTGCATAGTTTATTATACTCTTTTTAGTTTTAATTTTATTTTATACTCATGTGTGAGTATAAATATGAAGCATACATATATTTGATGGTAACAAATGTCAAATGGCACCTGCCAGTTTTTGCTACATCAACACACATCTGTACACATGCATACAAACAAACTCACTTACACACCACACACACACACACATTTTCTCACAACGAAAAAGAAATGTTAGAGCATCACAAAAATGTTCTATTACTTGGCATTTGACAGTTTGACATCAAAAGGTTCATGGGTACACATTGTAGTTGTTTTACTATGCTTTTTTTTTTAAAATTTTTACAATTTTTCTAGTGTTTTTATGTACATATTTCATCAAATCCAATATCTTTCACTTCTATGAGAGTGTATATGTGAAAGGTATGAACAATTTTTTATGATTCTGTGTATGCAAGTGTGTGTGTGTGTGTGGGTGAGTTACAAAGGTCATTTTTATTGTATGATACGTGTGTGTGCTGTCGCCTTACACACCTGACAGCGTTTTGGTTGGTGTTTTTTCTATAGTTTTGTAAATTTAAACCATCAATATCGATGTCGCTGCGAGAGCCAATCAGTTAAAACACTATTAAACTAATCTAACGGCTTGATAGAGTTTGGTTAACACAGAAAAGGGACTGGAGAAAGAACAATTTCAAGCCATTTTTATGCTACAGATATTAATCATTGATTTTATGTAGCCAAAAATGAAACAAAAAAAAAAAAACCATCAAAATATTAACAAAAAGAATTCACACCTCGTTAATTTTCTAAAAACTAAACTAAAAGCTTAAAAGGTTATTAAAAAATATAAAATCGTTAAGAGCTTGGTAACATATAAAAAAGCTCAAAGCATATTAATCCCCAAATGCTCTTACACTCATAAAAGTAAAGTTAGTTCAAAAGTCTGCTAAATGGGTTCTAATTAGTTGAGCTAATTTTTGCTGTTGTTTCGTTTAAATGAGTAATTTAACCTAAAGTTATTACACTGAGAGAATTATCTTCACTTCAGTAATGAATTTCTTCATAGCTTTAATGAAAATTGTCACTGGAACTCGTAGATTGAAACCTATCATAGAATGTATCAAACTGGTTTAATTAAACTCAAAGTTTATGAAATGTTTGTAGAGTTAATGAAAATTTTCATTACACTAATGAATCATTCTGATAATGAAGCGTTTATAGAATTTATGAAACACTTTCATACATTTTTTTAATATTAAGAAGTTCTTTGGACTAATAAAACTCTTCATAAATGTCTTGAAAAATGCGTGAATCAAATGGTACATTGAAATAATAAAGGACTTTATAAAATATGTTCAACACTTGAAAATTAAATCCTAAAACTGAAGTTGGAAATGTATGAAAATTAATAAAATTGTGATGTAAACAAGATTATTCAAGTTCAAGATTATTTGTTTTTTGTTAAACAAAAAACCGTGCAATGTTTATTTATTACTCAAAAAAGTTTTTTTCCGCTAACTTAAAGCAGACTTTATCTACTGACAGGTCCTTACATGTTTCATTCTCCGTCACCGAAAATCATCAGAGAACCAATGTAGAAGGGGTAGAATATTTTTACCCACATTTTACCCGTATTGTTTTATTTACCCGATGAGAAGTAAAAAACAAAATTGGAAGAATTGAACTAATTCAAATCAAAAATAAAACATTAATCTTTTTCCTTCAAAATTTGGGTAAAAATGTGTTGTGGGCGTAGTGGTGTAATGGTGAGCGCGTTGGACTGTTACACAGATGGTCCCGGTTTCGATTCCCGGTGACGACAACATCAATTTAGAAAAATACTATGTATGAGTTTTCTATCCCTCATATGTATCGCTACACCCAATTTCTGTGTTCCCATAGCACTTAACCCCACCGAAGTAAAATAATGAATCAGGGCTATGAAACAAAAAGCTTCAATAAATTCGCCAGCTCTACATCAGGTGGCGACCAACAACTGTTCTAAGACTTATCATCTCGAGCAATTACAGTGTTGCCATGTTCGAAGCACTTCGTCTTTCACCACCTTTCATCTCTGCACTATCCCCTTTCCAAAAGAAAGCAACACATTAATTAATAGAAAGAATTTCCTGAGTTTTGCTTCTCTTTTAAAAAAAAAAAAAAAAAAAAAAAAAAAACACGGCACGGTTTTTTGTTTAACAAAAAAAAAATGATCTTGAACTTGAATAATCTTGCTCACATCATTATTTATGATAAAGGATCGAAAAATAAACTTTTGGTTTTAATTTTTTAACATTTAAAAGTAAAACAATTGAACAGTTCATGCGAATAAGGACGAATGGACCACTTTTTCGCAAACACGTTTTTTTGCATAAATGCATTTTATTAGCAGGGCCCCAAAATCCTATGCAGAAATTTTGGGGAAATTTTGACTTTTAAGGCTAAAAAAATGACTTTGAATGTGCAATAATTCGTATATTTTTATATTTTTGTTTAAATTGGGAGTGAACTAACGCACAATTTTGATTAACTACAACACAAAAACATACACAATTTTTACTTTCGGTAACAATGTGTTAAAATAACATTACGAGGAACAAACCACACTTATTATATTGGCAAAAAATTTTATCGTTCTTGAGTTATACGACTTTAAAGTGTGGAAAGCAAAAAGGGCGAATATCCATCCTTAACAAAATATTATATAAAAATTATTTAGCTGCGAGTTTAAAATTGATATTAGCTAAAATTTGAAATTGTAATTAATTGTCCTTAAAGTGTTACAAACAAATACCAACCACAGTTCGTCAAGTTTTGCAAGTCTCATGAAAATGTAGTCAAAATCTGCTGCAAAATAACACATTTTTATTCAAATTTCAATACATTTTTTTGGATATTCGCCCTTTTTCCATTTAAGCAAAAATTGAAGTCCAATTTTTGGCAAGTTCTCTTTCGAATACCTTACTAAAATTTTGTATATAGGTAGATGTGACTTAAATCTTTAAGCTAATACCAAAAAGTTGACAAAAATATTATTTTTTAACCGTTTCCTGCGTTTTTATTGTCCCCTGTAAAATTCTACAAATGGTCTATTCGTCTTTATTCGCATGAACTGTTCAATTAATGAAATTGAATGAAAAATAAAAAAAAAATATTTCTTTGAAATAATTTCATAACTCTAAAGAAAATGTTCATTAAATTCATGAATAGAGAATTTACGAAAACCAATCAATTTTTTTTATTAAACTACACACAGAGAAGAGTTTATATATTTGCCAACTGAAATTCGGTTACTACCACTCAAATTCGGTTATTACGATTTTCAGACGGTTGCCACAACTTAACATTAGTTTTCGCAACAAAATTCGGTTAATTCAACAGTATTTTAGTTCGGATATAAGGAAATTCTACATTGAATCTACGAAAACATTCTATGAAATTGTTTCACTAGTATCATGAAGGATAATACTCTCAGTACAGTTATCTTATTTTACCTCAAGAACAAATTTCATGCGTATTTGAACTAATTTTTGGGCCAAAAATTTTGTAATTCGTGTAATTTTGCAGGTTTATTTAAACCATAATTGTTTTCAAACCATTCTGTGTCTCCGCTATCAGTCTCACTTGTAGATGGCGTTATTTTCTGATACTTTTAATTTTATAGCCATAAAAAGGCTAAGTCTCGAAAATTAAGCGAAATAGAGCAAAACGGAATAAAAATCGTTACCCGTTTTATTATGTTATCTATATTAACTACTTATATTCCTGATAATAAATGTAGACCTGACTCTGGTCAGATCCGAAAAACTTTTTTAACAGAAATTTTCAGTTAATTCAGCTTTAAAATTCAATTGATTTAGCTAAATTCTTAGTTAATTTAACTAAATCTTTCTACTCAAATTTAGCTCTTCTAAAATTTAGGTCACGCCACCTAAATTTACCAGACTATGATTCTAAATTTTTAAATATTTTCAAAGGGTTTTTTTATGAGTGTATTCTCAACAATATGAATTAAAAAATAACTATGGAGAAATATATTAAAATTTTTATTTAATGGCTTCTACAGAGTTCCACATTAGAGCTGCATATTTTTCTATGAACAAAAACTTTTTCGAATGAGTTTTTGCGGCGTTTTGTAAATAAGTGAAACATTTATCCATTACAACACCAAGCAGCAGTATAAACAATGGATTTCTCCGGGTGAACCGGCTCCGAAGAAGGCCAAGGTAAGTTTGTCGGCCAATAAGGTAATATCAACAAGTTTTTGGGATGTTCGCGGGATAATCCACTTATTGGACCGATTTAACGAGGATTAAAAAAAAACGACCCCATATGGAAAAAGAAAAAGTTTCATCATCAAGATAATGCACGGGTGCACACGTGTGCAGTCTCAATGTCAAAATTCCATGAATTGGGCTACGAATTGGTACCTCATCCCCCATATTCTTCGGATTTAACCTACGGTGACTATTTCCTACTTCCAAACTTAAAGAAATGCCATTTTTTTGGGTCAGTCCATATGAGAATTTTTTTGCTTTGGTTTGGATCTACAACTTTGCCAAAGACATAAAAACAAAATTCCGAACGGTTTATGATATATGGATTCCATAAAAATTTTCCTTTTTTAAAAAAATCATGTTTGGGTGCAAAAACTTAGGGTGTCCAAAAAAAAAAAAATTTCGATGTAATTTGGCCAAGTCCTTTGCGGATTTTTTTTAGTTTCGATATACACTTCAAAAAAAAACGGGTATGAAGGAGGAACCAAACGATGACCTTAAAAATGCTGCACTGTGTAATTATTAAAAAATTTGTAGAATGGAGTAAAAAAACTCAACATTAGCATGCCGAATTAATTAGAAATGATGTGTCGCAATATATATTTATATTAAAGCAGTTTAAGACAAATTTTGAAAAATTTGCAAATTTGTGCACGGGGTTTTTTCTCATATTCGTATCACATACTTTTTAGACCTACGGTATAAATAATCACAATAATAATTTATAAAATTCGGAAGCTGAGAAAAAAATGCCACTCTATTCCACATTTGCCGTACACAATATAAATAGTAGGGTGTCTCTTAAAATTAGATTTGTCAGTACACCCCCCAGTTTTATTGTAAACAGTTTCAAATGGAAAAAATCGATTCCTTTTTAGTTAAAAATGTTAGTCCGTGTCGAATTTCGCTCGACAATGGCCCATTTGCTATAATATTGTATTTTTATAAAAAATTTACAAAATTTAAAATTATTCAGTTATGGAATTGTGACTTCATGGGATATCAATAATCAACTTTAGAGTGGAATCTAATACTTTTAAGGGTTAAAAAAGTGGAGCTCAAAAATGGATCCAGTTTCCCTTTTTCGTTTTTTTTTTTACATTTGCTCCAAAGAAACTATACAAATTAAAGATATTTTAAAGATCTATCCAACGATTTTCCAAACAAACAAAAAATTAAAGGGATATATGCTTATTTGTTATTCCTGGTCCATTTTGGACGCCACGTTTTTACCCATAGGATTAGTACGATAAAGAATTGTTTGGTAGTTTAGTACCATTTATCACATATCCAGTGATAATGAAAATCTGAAAGAAATCATTCTGCAAATTCTCTAGTGGGTCTCTTTTGGTCATTGGTAAGTAAAGGGTCCGCCAAATAACTTTTTTTTTTTGAAAATGCTATAAAAAAAACTACTGAATATTTTCTCAAATTTCTTTTTTTATTTGAAAGTACAATCCTTCCGGTTAATAATGGAAAATAATTTCATTCAAATGGCTGCCTTGGCTGGCCATGCAGTAGCCTACACGATTGGTCCAATTTTTAAGCACATTATCGATTGTGTGCAGCTGTATTTCACCAATGGCTTCACGAATATTGTCCTTTAAAGCGTCAATTGTTTATCGATGAGGATGCCAGTTTCTTTCACTTTTTTCACAAGATAACGAACATACGGACCATATTCGTTCAGCGGAAGGATAAAACTAATTATCTGTCAAATCAGACATGAGCTAAGTGTTACCATTCACGAAATAAGCACTAGTTGAAAAAAACGTTAGATGGCGGACCCTTTACATAAAATAATTATTTTTATCAAGTTAAAATACCCCGCCTGGAGGCAATAAATGTGCCAAATGAATGTCATTTCATGAATTTAGTCATTTCAATAGAAAACTAAATTCACAAAATATTTTGTAATGTAATTTTTTGTGTGCATGGCACAGTTTGGATGCAGGAAAGCGTTAAAGTTAAAATTTCGTAACATTTCAAAAAATAAATATTATGAAATGAACACAATTTTCAAAAAACTTAAAAACATATTAAACACAAGGTAAGATTAAAGCTTAAGCTTCAAACAAAAGCTGTTATTTTGGTTTAAGGACATACGGGATTCCAATAGGATACCTCCAAAAGACATCGTGTGTACGAATGTTTACGAAATTTATCAGAAAGATTATGTTTGGTAGTTAAAGCAGAGCCATTAAGTTTTCTCAATACCAGTTAAAGTAAATTGCATTTTCGCTTAATTTCGCGATGTGTGTAATGAACAAAATCGACAACTACTTTCTAAGGGACATTCTTATAAATAAATTTGACTAATCCCATCTACCTTTAAACCAAATTTTATTAAACTTTCATATCTGTCAATATGCTTTTAAAATTTTAATTTTTCCAATTATATAACACACGACTGAACTTTTATGTTTTAACCAACTAAACCCCATATGCATAAATAGATCTATAAAATTTTTAATGTTTCAGTCTCGATTTTAGTGTTACAAATTTGGCAGAAATTTATAGATACATTTTTAGCTAGTTAGAAAAATATATAGAGAAACCAAAATTTTGTGGTATTATTACGTGGTTCATGTGCTGTGGTCTGATGGAGAATTTTAAATTTTTTTAGCTTTTTCACTAATAGCAATAACAAATGGTAGAAATATATTTGAAAATATATTTTTAAATTAAACAAGACTAGAGCAGCCAGAATAGGAAATGAAATCAAACAAATGAAATTATATTAAACTAGGGCAAATAGATTTTTTTTGTATAGTATTGATGAGGTTTTCAAATGAAAATGTTAAAGGTATAAAGAATATTGGATTAAATGAAAATTTAATTGAGTGTAAGGAAAGGGTTTTTTTGGAATAAATTTTATAGAAAAAATTTATTATTTTTCTTTCTTCTTAAACAGACACCGCTTGTAAACAAAATTACACAGCCAGAAAAATACGAACGGAAAATCGTTGGCTACGTGCTTTTTATGTTGGTATTAGCGTTGGCGGAGCGTTGGATTTCTGAAGTTTTAAGTGCTATGCCAAAACCAAAATGATAACACTGGGCAGGTCTTGGAAGTTCCTTTTTTAAAGCGTTGGCAAATCACTGGGTTATCGAAATTGTCAACGATGGCGAAACACTGGCAAAACTAAATATTATATGGTCTAAAAATAGATTTTCCAAAATAAACTAAAAAAGGTAGTTTTTTTCTGGTCATGCCGGGACCTGAACCCCGGACGCCAGATTAGCAGCCGAGAGCTCTACCCGCCGAGCTAACGAGACACATAATAAATGATAGCTTAAAACGTAAATAAGTGACAACATCTGGCAAACCGTCGGTTATGCTAGTTTTCCAGCACTGGCATAACGCTTGTTGGAAGTAACTTGCCAACTCTGGAAAATAAAAACTTTAGTCTAAAAAAAAGATCTTTCACAAACATAAAAAAAAACAATTATACTGAGTTTTTCTAGCAAAGTGTTGTAAATTTTTTAAAATCAATGTTTAAAAGCACTTTTTACGTTAGTAGGCAAAACTTTTTAAATCAGGACTTTACCAGTGCTTTAATTTTTATACGGTTGTTAATTTTGAAGTACTGGCAAAGCACATTTTGGCAATGTTGGGAAAGCGTTGGAAATAAGAGCTTTGCCAGTGCTTCGATTTGAATTTCTGCTAATAGTACTAAAAACTAAAGTGCTTTGCTAGTGCTTGAATTTTCTGACTATCGGCAATTTCTGCCTAGGTATAAAGGAGTTTTTTTTTTCTAATGTGGCCCTACACCTGGTATATGAGCTATATAAAAAAATATGTCGACTATTCCAAATACATCAGCTTATAGGCCAGGGATGGAAAAACAGTGGCACGCGTGTCACTAGTGTCACGCGTCCCCATTTTGGGCGGTACGTGAAGTTTTCTTGATTATTTAAAAAAAAAACCCAATTTTATTATAAAAGCAGCAACAATTGTAATTAAGTACTTAAGATAGTTTTTAATATTTATTATCGATACAAAAATATGTGCTTTTCACATTTTAAAACTATTAAAAAAGTATCGAAAACTACACTCAGGGAACTTCTGCTTTAAAAATATGTAGTTGTTTGGGTTGTAATACAGTTTCATTATTTTTAATGTAAATGTAAGTCATTTGTACAACAAATAACATTTTTAACTAGCCTTGTAGTTCATTTAAAAAAACAACTCACATCAAATGACTGTTTTATCATTTTACATTAATTTTTTACAGTTGTTTTTTGTTATTTAAAAAAATAAAAAAAAAATTTGGTTTATTTTTTACTACCATGTGGTTCATTTTTACTACAATTGTTAGTCATTTTTTGAACATTAAAAAACAAATGACAATGTTAGTTGAATTTAATGAAATGTAAGTCGTCCTTTTTTTAAATGAAATTTCATTTGTTTTTGACTACAATTGCTGTCGTCGTTACCAACATAATTTCCTAAGTGTACTCTTATTTTTACAGAATTACGATTAAAACCGAAAAAAACCGTTTTTCTAAAATCAAAGTACAGAAGTATTTCGGAAGATAAACACACAATTTGTTATTGTTTTTTAGAAGTTACAATTTGATTTCAGATATTATCGTCTGCTTTTCAGACATATTTAGTGCATTTCGGAAATTATCAATTAAATTTCAAATTATCAATTTAATTTCAGAAAGTATCAATTGCACTTCAGTGTAATCAATAGTATTTCAGATTGCACAATTGAATTTCAATATTTTAGATATTATAAATTGTATTTCAAAGTTAAAAATATACTCCAATTATATTATACGATGGAGTATTTATCTATAACCTTTAAAATACAATTAGTAATTTCTGAAATACATTTGATTAGTTCTGAAATTCAGTTGATAAATATGAAATTCAAAATATATTTTTGAAATTCAATTCATAAATCTGAAAACCAATTCAGGATTTCTAAAATACAATTGATAAATCTGAAAAACAATTGATCATTTCTGAAAACAAAGGAAAATGGTGTAGTACAGTTTATGTGAAATTCCACCATTATTCTGAACAAATATCTTGGCATTTTGGATTGAAAGTTCAAATTGTTTCAATGAAAATCAAACCTCATAATCGGCGAAGTGTAAAAGCTCCAGAAAATTGGACAAAATTGGAAAACTGTCTGTAATAAAACGAAATCTAAAAATCTTAATATGAAGATGACAACAAATGCTTTCATACAAAAAGTGATTTCAAAATACAAATATTCGTATACCCTTTTTTGTGACGAGACAAAAAACGCTATTTTTATTAATTTTAAATAGGTAATTACAATTTATAGGTAGTTATAATTAAAAAGGTTATAAACAAGCTAATTGGATATGAAGTACAAGCGATAAGCTTTACAATACATATATTTTGGATTTTATAAATTTGCTATATATTTATTGCGTGATCCGAAATTTTGACTCTTTTTTATTTTTTGCTAATAAAATCTAAAAATTGATAATAACGCGAATTGGCCAAATAAGTGTTTACTTATTTTCCATTTACTATCAAAATATACAACTTTCATTGAGATCTTAAGTTTCATGCAATAAGGGGTTAAGATGGCACGCGACATATTTTACAAACAAATTTGTCTTTTTGTTTTACGTAATGAAAAAAGTATTGCCACCCCTGTTATACGCCAACTCCTTGGGAATTGTTCAGCTATAGGTAATTTTCTTGATGCAACTAATTTAAAAAAGTTATATAACAATTTTCAAAACAACTCAACTCTCTAGGGAATATGCTCCCTAAAATTGATCTAAATAAAAAAAAAACTCTCTAAAAGAATATAAAATTGTTAGAAAATGAAGTACAATCGTTTTATGTATCGTTTTTGTATCGTTTAACTCCACTTAAGGGCTTAACATATGAAATACCAACTTTTTAAATTGCGGTAAACAAACGATATTTTTGTTGTTGTTGAAAAGCATGTTGAAAATTTTGCCAAGGTAGACAACAACAGTTAAAGTGATGCGTAAACTATTGAAAAACAAAAAAAAAGTATTAAAAAAATAATATTCCGAGTAACAAAATTTATATAGTCTTAGGTTTTTTTATCTTAAAATATGTGATTTTATATGGCCACATCTTATTATATGTCTCTTATGTGGAAACATTATAACGATATATTATTATATATTGACCTTTATAAAATTAGATATTAATCATATATGCTATACATAATGATATACGGTAGATCTATTGTCATATATAATAATATATTCTCATATGTATTACAGTATGTAATCAATTATAAAAAATATATTTTTGTGTGTGATATGCTTATATATGGTGACATATGTATAATGCAATTCAAGATAGAATTATATATGACATTAAATGATGTAAGATATAATTATATAAGTTTAAATATATGACTCTAGATTAACAATTTAGTTGGAGATATTATTATATATGCTCCAACATCATTAATATTTTTT
This sequence comes from Delia radicum, assembly GCA_021234595.1. Classification (NCBI taxonomy): domain Eukaryota; kingdom Metazoa; phylum Arthropoda; class Insecta; order Diptera; family Anthomyiidae; genus Delia; species Delia radicum. The sequence continues at coordinate 188,777,973 of CM037854.1, forward strand.
ATGCATATACAATATACTTATCTATTGTTATATATAACATCATACATAATTATATATGTGCAGATGTCTAAATTAGTTTTCTTTAAAAGTGTTTTTAACTTTATGAAAAATAATATGTGTCGTGGTAATTAAGTAAATCTAATTTAATCTTAAAATATCTCATTGGATCCACCAAAAATTACTGATCTTTTTGGATCTAATTATTTTGTATTTAAGATGTAACTTTTTTTTGATCGGGATAACAAATGTCCACTCTTAATTTTTCACATTTTTGTTTTATTTATTACACCCTGCATCAAATTTTAATTTTTCTCTCACACATGGAAAAATCAAAATGTGCGGAAAACTAGTAAAACTGCGTTTTCAGTTTTCTGCCATCACGTGAAAAAAATTTTTTTTAGAAGGACTTTACCATTTCAAATTTTCCCAGAAATATTAAAATACTTGCACCCGTTTTAGGATGTCAATATGAGTATCAAATGAAAGGTGAGAACCTTTCCTGTTTTCAAAATATTATTGATTATAAATTTTCACGATTAAAAATTTCACTAATGTACTTTTACAAAATTTAACACTTTAATATAACATAAATTCGTCACAAACACAAGCAGTATTGATCAGTTTTACATAGAATAATGGGAATTTTTCCGAGCATTTTGGTATTAAAAATAACCAAAATCGGTTCAGCGGTTAAAAATGCTATGAGTAAAAATGCAAAGCTACCTCTAAATGTTAACAGACTCTAGAGATGAATAATATTTTATTTTCACCACCTAAGTTTTTTTCACCACAGAAATTGTTTTTCACCACAGAAATTGTTATTACTTCAAATTTTAGAACTTTTTTCGATACAAAAGTAAAACTTTCATCTAATTTAGAAATTATTAATGGTCACTAATTAATTGTCTACTAATTACATCAACAATTTATCTTTTCTAGTGTTGGGTTAAAACTTTAAACTTATGAACTTAAATTTGAAATTTGGGTATATTTTTCAGTCTATTAAGAGAAATCACGAGGTATATTGAAATATCAAATTTTTGTAAGGGCATTTTTAAAATTTTTGATCCTAACAAATTATTATCAATATATTTTTTTTAAAGCAGATTATTTCAAATTTCATTTGATGCCAACATTTATGTCATATCATGCGTACAAGCATTTTAATATTTGTTTGAAACTAAAAAACTTTGAAGTCATTTTAAAATAAATTTTGAAGTGATGGCGAAAAACTGAAAAGGCAGTTTAACTATATATGTATGGTCCCTGGTTTCACGTATATTTTGCTTTGTTCATTTCTGAAAACTACTGTTGCACGGTGTAATATTTCTCTACGAAATCAATTAGTTTTATTAAAATTATGTAAAAAATTCTTACCGTTTACAAAAAAACCCGATTTGGAAAATTTTTTATAACTTGTTTGTTAATCACTTTTTGTGTTTGCGAAAAATTACACTTCATATACGATTTTTGCGACGATACAATAAAATCACACACAGAGAAAAACTTAGACATTGCCAACAGCAATTCGGTTACTACGACTTAAATTCGGTTACTACGATTGAAATAGGTTGCAACAATTGAATATTGGCTCTCACAACAAAGTTCGGTTAGTTCAACTAAATTTTAGTTGCAACAACGAAAATATTCAGAAATATAATTTAATTATAGTTGTACTAAATGAATTTATTAGTCGTTACCACCAAAATACACTTTTGGGAACTTTATTTCTCTGTGTGCAAGAAAAACGTGCTCATTCAAGTTGAAACTTATTTTAAAATAGTGATAGAGGAAATTAAACTCGATGACAGTTGACATTTTTGACATATTGATGCAACAACACGAAGAAAAGGAAAGGTCCTCTTTAGGGAACAGATCATAATTGGGAACGTTCCCTTACTTTTAAACGTCTGTTAAAAACTAACAACACTAGTTTAAAAGCCATTAATTATATAAACATTAAAAAACAACAAAGTGTAAGACGGCGGTAACATCAGTAGCAGCTATAACTTACGCATACAAATGAGGCCCTCATGCGTGTTCACAAATTGTTTCCTATAAAAAAAAAAAACAAAACGTACAAAATCCTTTAACTCCTTGTCACATTTTGGTTATTTAACCACATATGGATTTTTGTTTTATGTTTGCAAACAGGCTTGTTTTTTGTTTCACTTTAAAAGCCTCATTATAACAGGCTTCATTATAAGCATATGCCAAACGCTAACGAATATAATTTATATGAATTTTTACTTTTTTTTTTTTATAACACAAGAACTAAAATTTATATAATGTGTTTTATTTTGGTCGCGTTTCACAGTGGGACATATCACATAATTTTTGAAAATAATTTGATCAATGAAATTTAGAACAGACATAAATGATTTAATACGACCACCCAAAGTGGGGCTGTTTTTGCATACAAAATTTTGAGAGCTCACCATTTTTGGTTTCTTATCCGATTTCTGTGTGTTTGTTCGCTATACAAATTTATATTTTTACCGGATTTCTCTGAAATTTGGTACACTTGATGCTTTTACTAAAAGTAATTGCACCATATACTTCTTTAACGACCACGCCCACTTTTTATATTGAAATATTAATTTGATATTTACTTATGAAATATTTGTTTTCCAACGGATTTCGCTCAAACTTGGTACAGATGTTCTTTATACCACTTCCAAAGTCACCATATACTTTTTATTGGCCACGCCTTTTTACGCCCACTTTTTTTTTAATTTGTGAGTTCACTATTTTTCTTTAGATAAAACATTTTTTTCTCACTGAAACTTGCTCAAAACTGGCACATGTGATCCTCAAGCCCCAGAAAATATTGCCACATACTTTTAATCAACCACGGCTACTTTACGCCCACGTTTTTATAATTTTTTTAATGTATTTTTCACTTTAGATAAAACATTTTTTCTGACTGAAACTTGCTCAAAACTGACACAAATGATACTTATATACCGCACTCAAGATCGCCACATGCTTTATTTGCATAGCACACACTAGTTGTTTGTTAACAAATTTTGATTTTCTTATGGATTTCGTTTAAATTTAGCACTCATAATTTTTACACCAAATCCATATCATCTACTGCGACCATTTAAAGGCCAACTGCTTTTTACATTTATAAATGCATGGTCCACTACGGATTTTCGCAATATAAATTGTAACTCTTCCACAGACGTCGCTTAAATTTGACAATTTATAAAATTTATAGAGTCCAGTTTATCTGTTCCGTAAAGAAATTTTTATTTTTCACCAGATTCCGCTGAAATTTTAAAAATTTTCACAATATTAAAAAAACGGGATACACTGCAATGTGTGAGGTAGCGGCGATTGAAGCAGCGTCGGCAGCATATGCGTCGGCGCCGTCGGCAGCATATGCGTCGCCATCGTGTTAGCTGCTCTGAGCGGTTAATATTTAAGATAAGGAATCGGAGAAAAAATCGGTATCATTTTTAAGTCTTAAGGTATGCAAACAAATATGTGTTTTTAATATGTGTTGTTTTTAAAGTATTGGAGTCCCGGACAAGACCGGGTACAAACCGCCAGTTTAGTAGAGATTAAAGGTTTGGGTTATCTCTTATAGTTTCCTAGATATTTCCATTTGAAAATGTAGAATTCTAAATTTGGTAAGACTTATGACCAGTTTTTTGCGAATAGCGGGACCAAATCAAGGCATTTTTTAAATATTGATCATTTAACCAAATAAGTACTTGATTAAATAAAAAAATTAAAGCAATATCTTGTTGCCATCGAAAACTACATTCGTTCAAAGAAAAAATTGGAATACAAGCAAGGGGAGTCTCCCGATGGGTTCTCTCCGGGAAATTTTTGTTCTAGAGAAATTTTTGACAAATGAGGTGCCCAATAAAAGATATTTTTGAGACGCATTGACTGGTATACGAAACATGTCTGAAAACTTTCAAGCAATTTTGTTATTAAAACAAATGTGTTTTAATTGATACACTCAGGGAACTCCTGCATTTAACCAAATAAGTACTTGACTAAATAAAAAAATTAAAGCAATATCTTGTTGCCATCGAAAACTACATTCGTTCAAAGAAAAAATTGGAATACAAGCAAGGGGAGTCTCCCGATGGGTTCTCTCCGGGAAATTTTTGTTCTAGAGAAATTTTTGACAAATGAGGTGCCCAATAAAAGATATTTTTGAGACGCATTGACTGGTATACGAAACATGTCTGAAAACTTTCAAGCAATTTTGTTATTAAAACAAATGTGTTTTAATTGATACACTCAGGGAACTCCTGCTGTAAATATTTGTAGTTGTTTGAGTTGTAATACAGTATCTTTAAGTGAAAAAAACAGTAATTTGTATAAGAAATTTCAGTTTTGACTACAATTGTAGTTCATTTCAAAAAACAAACCACATCAGATTACTGTATTATGATTTCACCTTCATTTTATACAGTAGTGTTCTTTTATTTAAAAAATAAAAAAAAAACATTATATGTTTGTTTATTTTTTACTGCATATGTGGTTGATTTTTACTGCAATTGTAGTTCATTTTTTGAACAGTAAAAAAACAAATGATAATGCTAGTTGAATTTACTGAAATATAAAGTGAAATTTCATTTGTGTTTAACTACATTTGCTGTGGGGTGTACCTACATAGTATTCTAAGGCCCGATTACTGAATGTCCCGTTAGCTACTAAATTAAATCGAGGGGGTGTCTACACTTTGTCTTCCATTAGTTATTGTTCTTATCCTCTTCTATAAGGCTTTTTCAGAAGTCGTTTTTGCCTATATTTCAATTATTTTAAATAAATTACATAGGCAATATTGGTATTTAAATTTTTGGTTTCTCAAGTACATAAAAAATCCGTTCAAAAATCTGAATTTCATTAGATTTAGACATGTTTTAACTTTGGCACCACCTATTTAAACTTAAATGTGAGATTGGGCCGCTAAAAAAAACGTGTCCCATACATTTTTTTTCTTTATTACATATCCAAATTTGTTTAAGATCTGAGAGAACCAATCGGAAAAGTCATCTTCTTTTTCTGATATAGCCCACTGTACGTATGTTGGTGCAAAAGAAACAAGTGTTTTTTTTTTCTTTAATTTCTTTGAAATTTTTTGTAGTTTTTATGCTCCCTTTGTTTTATAAAATAATAATTTACGTGATAATGTTTCTAAATTATAAACAACTTAAATGTTTTAAACATTGTTGCAAATAATATGTTGAAACTCTTTAAACTATAGTTTAATATAACTTTTAAAGGCCATGTTTTTATGTATAGATACAAACATGGCCTTTAAAAGTTATTTTTGCCAAACATTTCTACTTAAAACACCAAATTACAACCATTTAGTACACTTAAAGCTAATTTTTAAGCTAAAAACGAAATTGCTCCATTTCGAAAAAAATATCAATTAAAACAATATCTTTATAATCCATAACGTATGATTAATATTTACAAGAACATATCACTCATACGCTACCCGACTAATCATTCTGGCATTTAAAAGCCTGATCTTGAGTTGACCCTTTAATGATCGTTCTTATTGATAGCGATAATAACTAAATAGTTAAACGTTAAGTTTTAATTTTTTCGGTTAATTTTGGGGATGGAACACAATATAGCATTAATGCCATATAATTTTTGTGTCTGCTATCGGTGAAATAAAATTACATTCCAAAAATGATTTATATACACTGATAGAATTATCTTTCATGATATAAATGATATGATATTAATTTCATAAAATTTTTTGAGTAGATTCAATGAAGAATTTCATTATATCCAAGAAATTTTATTAATACTAAGAAATTTTTTATTAACTTTTTATCGTGAAATTTCATAGTTCCATGAAATTTCATAGTTTTTTATTTTTTCGTAAAATTTCATAATTTCATTAATTTTTATACATTTCAAACTTTAGTTTTAAGATTTAATACTCAAAAACTTCAGTCAATTGTCTATGTAGCCTGGTATTAATTTTGGATTTAAAAAATCATATCGCACTTGTTCAACAAGAAGGTCCTAACTCAAATTTTTTTCAACAAAAGCGTCATAACTCAAAATCTACAGTGGTCATTTCTATCCACTATAAAAATCTTAAATCTAAGATTTGTACAGTGGGTAGAGAACCTGTTTTGTAAATTCTATAAACATTTCATTGTCTTAATGATTCATTAGTTTAATGAAAATTTTCATTAATTCTACAAAAATTTCATAAACATTGACTTTAGTGGAATCAGTTTCATAGACTCCTTCAAAAGTGTCAATGGAGGAGTTCTAGTTACAATTTTCATTAAAGCTATGAAGAAATTCGTTACTGAAGTGAAGAAAATTCTCACAGTGCAGCAGAATTTTGAATGAAGTTGAGAATTTAGGTAAAAAAGTTAGTTAATAATTTTAGCTCGCTAGACTGTTAAATACATTAACAATTGTAAGTAAATTAGCTTAGAATTTAGCTAAATTAACACAGTTTTTAGGTAAAATATATGCTAATATTTCGCTTAAAATCTTTAACTAATATTGCAAGTAGCTTTGTCAAATAACTTTTATTTTAACTAACATTCGGTTACCATGAACAATTTGTTTATAATCATTCGGCTATAAATTTGGTTGTTTAATTTTTGGGGAATTTGTTTACTTCGCTGTTTTCCGAATTGTTTGATTGTTAAAGTTTTTACAAGTATATTCTTAAATGCGACATGTAACAATTTATTATTTTTTTGTAAACCTCCTTAAACTTTATAAAATAATAATAAATTTACACCTTTAACTATAACTGCAAATATAATTTTTGACTATTTTTTTTCAATTTTAGGAAGCGATTTTGCACTATTTATTACTACTTCGTTTTTAAGTTTTGTATAATGAGGGGTCAAATCTGACCCCATTTTTTGCCATGTAAAAAACATGTCGCTTTCAATGCAAAAGTATATACAACTTGGGTATGAAACGAAAAGTATTTCTGAGATCTATCATATAGAATAAAAAAAAATATTAAAATGTTCTCAAACAAAAAAGTTTCGAACTTCAAACCAATTTTAACCCCATAAAAATTAGATTTTGCAGGCATGTTTCATAGCAAATATTTTTTTTCTTTTGTCTCCTCTATCCCCCTATCCAAGTTCCATTAAGAGTTGTGGATGTCACTACTGTGAAGTTTCCTTGTGAAATATAATTAAATATCAATTCAAATTAAAGATAATACTTCTAATTAGTAAAAACAATATTGGCAAAGAATTTTTCGGGTGGTAATGTCAAAACACTTTGTGGGCGTTGTGGTGTAATGGTTAGTGCGTTGGACTGCTACACAGATGGTCCCGGGTTCGATTCCCGGTGACGACAACAACAATTTAGAAAAATAATATCTATGAGTTTTCTAGTCCTCATATATGTATATCGCAGCGTCCACCTTCAGTGTTCCCATAGCACTTAACTTCACCGAAGTAAAATAATGAACCAGGGCTATGAATTAAAAACTTCCATAAGTTCGCCAATTCTCCATCAGGTGGCGAGCAACAAATGTTCTAAGAATTATCATCTTGCGCAATTACAGTGTTGCCATGTTTGTTGAAGCCCTTCACATTTCCCCACCTTTGACCTCTCTACTATCCCCTTTCCCAAGAAAGCAACACATTAATTAATAGGAAGAATTTCATGAGTGTTGCTTCTCTTTTTAAATAAAAAAATAAATAAAAATAACAGTCGTTTGCCAGTACATAAATTCAAAAAAGTGGGTTTTATTTCCTACAAAGGAAGGCATGAATTTATTGCTTTTTAGAGCACATGAAAGAAGCGCTTTTCATCTGCTTAAAAGAGACATACCAAGTGGGACATCGCAAACAAAAATCAATGCATTCTGGATTTGCTTTGGAAGCGCTAATTAATTATATAATGCCTTCTGGAACTGTTTCTGGGTAAGCACTATTTTTTGCGGATATGAATGATGTGTTATTGTTGCCATTTATTTTAAATATTTCAAATAAAGGTTAAGCTTTTTGGAAAAAGTCGCATAAAAGCCGAACAAATGTCAGAAAAAGCTCAGACACCCATCCGATTAAATTTAATAGACATTGATATACACAATTTTTTAGCTTAATCCAACTATAATTCTTTAACTAAACGCCAGTTTTAATATCACTTAAGACACGTTTTTTGAATAACAAAAATACTATAAAGTTATTAAACATGTCTTGTATAGTAGTTAAAGCGTCTCCAAAATAACTTTCATTTGGTACCCCATTTGTCTAAAATGTCTCTAAAACAATTGGGTCATTTTCGACCCCAAATTTGTAACCCCTAAACACGTCCCATATTTGTTTTTTTTTTTTATCATATGTTTGACTGTTTTCCTTGTACGCAGCACGTTCTGTGATCTAGCCCTACTAACACCCAGTAGATTTCTTTAAATTATTTATTTTGTTAAATTTAATTTAAATCCCATTTTTAGACAAAATGTGTGAATGCACCAGAATTGCTTGTTGCTGAATTGCTTGATTTTTATTTAAAAACCGTGGATAATTTTGCATAAAATTTTGTTAAATCCAAACAAATTTAACATCCACTACACTTTTATTAAGGTTGGTTGCTACTCCCCTTTTGCATTTATTGTTCAACAGACTTAATATGCATCATAATTGTAAACTACAACACATTTAAGTATTACAAACAATTTAGTGGCGTTTTAGAAAACTGCTTCTCTCATAACTATATGAACATATGAACCACTTCAAAAATTTTCAATATTTGATGAAACTGACTTTTGATGGCTCTTATTTCGCGAGGTTTTATAAATTGATAGCAACGATGAACAGGGCTATGTTGACTATACTTAAAAGCTAAAACATGTAAAGTTTCACATTGACAAGTCTTCAACAAAAGAATTAATGGCTATTTAAAAGTCTAAAAATTTAAAATAAGTGACTTCAAACTTGCAAGAGTTTTTTTTATTTAATTTATTTGTTTGCTCATAGTTTTTAACTTTTAGATCCAACCCAATACAAAGTGGAGCAGAGATGCCATTTTAGCATAATGGATGCTAGATCTAGCACTTTTTTTTATTAGTTAGCATCCAAAATTTATAAAAAAAGAGCTAGATGCTGTTTAGCATTTTTTTTTTAATTATTCAATTTGCACATTTTTTATTCATTCATAATTTTTTGTTTTCAGTGTTAAAATCTGTATTTTTTCTACATTTTCATTCAAATATGTGTACATTACTTTTATACACTCATAGAAATAAACATGTAGATATTGCAGAAAAATCTACCAAAAATTTGTTTAGAAAAAATTATTGGACTATTAAATTAGAAAAAAATTTTAAAATGTGCAGATTTTTTTTTCTTTTGAATATCAATAAAATGAGAACAGCAAAAATAAACCTGTAAACTTTAGAAAATTTCAGTTATTTTCGAGCTGAATTTTAGATAACACAGTACAACATTTTTCATCACATGATTTTGTGACTCAATTCTGGGAATTGCACGTGAAAGTAGCCCCAAAAATAAGAACTTCTGCATCATTCATTTTGTCAAGTTGGCTACAGTCATAATTTAATGGCCATACAAATTTTTTGGCTCAAGGCGGATTTTTAGCACTTTTTTTATATTTTAACACTGTTATATCTCGGTATACTGTACGGAATATCTCTTTTGTGTCTGAAGCAAAGTTGTAGATAGTGTGAATAGGAGAAAAACAATGCAGAACGATCCTACCCGAAAAAAGTGCATCCGGTGCCTTAAAAACAAATGCCCATTATTACCCATTTTTCACCTATTTTGCTCAATAACTGGATTACAAATCAATAAATATGCTGTGAAATAAAAATTCCGATTCATATTACAGCTATTCTTAAACAGAAAATATGAGATTTTTATATCTTATCTATGCATGGAAACAAAACATTTTAAATTTTCAATTATAACTGAAAATGTTCTAAATTTTGTTTCTGTGCATAGAAAACATATAAAAATCTCATATTTTCTGTGTAATAATAGCTGTAATATGAATCGGAATTTTTATTTTCATGCAAAATAAAGTTTATAAAGAAAAAAAAAAGCAGCATATTTGTGGATTTGTAATCCAGTTATTGAGCAAAAAAGGTGAAAAATGGGTAAAAGTTTGCATTTTAGCTATTTTTAAGGCACCGGATGCATTTTTTTCGGGTAGGATTGATCCGCATTATTTTTCTCCTATTCAATATCTACAACTTTGCTTATACCGAGATATAACCGTGTTAAAATATAGAAAAAGTGCTTAAATCCTAATTGAGCCAAAAAATTCGTATGACCATTAAATTATTACTGTAGCCAACTTGACAAAACGAATGATGCAGTATTCTCGTGTAATTCTCAGAATTGAGTCCCAAAATCATGTGTTGTACTTGTAATTGAAAATATCATTTTAATAATCTGAAACAATTAGTTTGGCCTGAGAACGCCAAACCTTTTGACTTAGTACTGTGTATTTTTATAATTTTTTTCGTGGTGTAATATAAATTTTGAAATGTAATGAATACAATGAAATCTATAAATTGATAGAGCTTTAATTAAATCCAAGCAAAAATTGTAATTTTAAAATTTTTAATTTGCTTAAAACTTAAAACCGACATATTTTTTGTATAGTTAAAGATAAATGATTAACGCGGATGGATAAAGCATGCCCAAACATCGGCTAAACCATACACAGAAGGTTATTCATGACAAACAAAAAAAAAACTTTGCAAATGTTTTACCTCGGAGTGTCGAAAAGTTTTGAAGTAGCTCATATGTATATGAATTTATAATTTTTTAATTATGGTTAGTTAATTTTATAACTTGATCACACTAGTTATAAAATTAACTCGGCCGGTTTTTCAAAACCGGTTTTTTGTGTGTTGTTAGTTTTGAGTATTCTAAAAAGTTAAATTTTTGTATATCGAAGAAACCGACTTTTTTAACTATTCTTTATTAGCTTTAATATAATTTATAATTACATTTACAAACTTCATTGTTAACACCGTAATGTTCTGTAAAGTATTGTTAAAAATCAGTTTTTTATAGCAGCGATATTTACTTTTTTACAGTGCTCCCTCCTTTTTACCTAAAAATTACTCATATAAAAGATTTTTCATAATCTCAAAAATTCGTATTTTTCTATGTCTTTTTTCAATTGATCCAATGTTATTATTCTGTAATTTTAATAAGAATTTCTTTTTTTGTAAATAACTAAAAAGCACATCATTTCGTTTTTTTTAGACATTTTTAAACAATATTTGTATATTAAAATTATAAGTTACCCAGTCAGCAAAATTTTTATATGAGTCAAAAATGAATCAAATAGAATACATATTTTGAAATTTAAAAATTTTATTGTCAAAAATTACTAATTTTTTGGACGAAAATATGAGCCTTCCAAAAAGAATCATAATAGACACACAAATTTGGAGAAAATTATTTAATACAAAAAATGGTTCAGAACTGACTCAGAAATGTAATTGAATTTGAATATTTTCTGAACAATTCTAAAACGAAATCAATCCTTGAATAGTTTCAGAGTAATTTTTGAATCAAAAAGGAAGGCTCTTTTGAACAAAAATTTTACATATTAATAATATTTTTTGAGCCCATTTGTGACTCATTTTGGAGCTTGCTTGCTGGCAAGGTACAGTTGTTTTTTTGAAAATCATCGACGAAATTGTTCAAGCTGATTAAAAATGAACAATACCACTGTGCTACACAGAAAAATCCCTCGTCTATTGACCAAGTGTAGGTTGTAAGCTAGACTTACAAAACCGGTTTGTATTGCAACATCACAAACGCTCAAATGTTCATGTATAGAAAAAATACCATAACTTTGTCACTTTTCAACCGATTTTAACAAATGAAGGCTCATTTTGCTCAGGAAAATACTAGAATATTGCTGTTTTAAAAGAAGATGCGAAAAAACCCCGTAGAATTGGAAAAAGTTAAAAAAAAAACTGAAAATTGTAATTATTATATATTTACAAAAAGTACCATAACTTTGTCAATTTTCAACCGACTTTAACAAGTGAAGGCTCAATTTACTCAGGAAAACATTAATTTTAAGAATATTGTTCTTTTCAAAGAAGATGCGAAAAACACACGTAAAATTCAAAGAAATTGTATGTAAAAAAACTGAAAACTTTAATTATTATATATAATAATAATTATTATTACCATAACTTTATCGATTTTTAACCGATTTTAACAAATGAAGACGCGATTTACTCAAGAAAATTGTAACTTTAAGAATATTGTTGCTTTAGAAGCAGATTCAAAAAATCCCTTCATAGAAGTTGAAAAATTAAAAATTTGAATTGTTATTAAGAAAATCTCTACCTTTTTATATTAATAATATAAAGACAATATATTTTTTTAAATACCGTTAAAAATTTTAAAATTGGTTGAAAAACGATTGAGTTACAAATGTTTACATGCGCCAATCGCAAAAAATACTCTTTACGGTTATCTCGAAAATTTTAGGGTATATTGAATCTACTTAAACCGGTTTTGTAATACACTCATCTAGAGTTGCAATCTACACTTGGTCACTTGAAAAGTGAATGCAATTTTTTGTTTTTTGTAGCACAGTGTAATAAAAAACTAAAATTTTTCAAATTTATTAAAAAAATCTGTTTTTGATTATAATTGTATAACATTAAAAACCCGTTTTTTTCAGATTCCAAAAACCGAAACCGGGGTTCTTTTCACATTTCAAGTATACGGAAAAACCTAAAACCGGTTTTCGAAAAATGTTTTTTGGAATTTGCTAAATAGCAGGAAATAATTGTTTAACAAGGCGTATGAGTAATATATATTATATGAATTAATAACACTCATACGTTAGATGTCCCTACAAAATATATATACATTAAAATTACCATAAATTGTTCAGTATTTTTTTTTTCTTAATAATCGATTTAAAATATAAAAAAAAATATCTTGTGGTATAGAAAAATAACTTTAATATCTCCACTTTATATTTGTTATGAAATATTCAAATATTTAAACACACATTTTTCAAGCGAAATCTATCATATGATTTCGGTAGAAAATTTGAATGCTTTATATAATTCTACTTAAACATTTCAATACATGCATACGATTTCAATACTTTTATATATTCATTTCGAAGTTTTTTTGCCATTCAATTCAAAAGAATTGAAATTTATAAATACTAGTTAGTATAAAAAAAAAGTTAAAGCTTCTTTGCAAGTGCATCAGTATAATAAAAATCAATTTAAATATTTACTATTACACTATTCGACAAATTTAAATTTTTGGAAGGACCTTCTCAATACATCAGTTTCGCATAAATTTGTAACGCTGATCAGAAAGATTGCAACTTTTAAATCGCACGGTTAGTTTTCAAGATATTTAAGCTTTTTGATTTTCATTTGCCAGATTCGTGTTCAGCATGCCGAAAATATATACGAATGATTTGTTTGCAGGAGAAGTTATTTTTTGGTGTTTTGTAGTGTTACTTTATTTTCTATCAATCAAATAAAAGTTTTAAATACAATTTCTTTGTATAAGTTTTAGTTTTATATTTGGAAAAAAAACACAGATGTTATTCAATGAGTTGGAGTTGATAAAAAAAAAATTGAATATATTAAAATCTCATCTAGACTTTTCAATGACTTTGATATAAAATACAAAATTATAACTTAAACTAAAAGTTTTCATATGATAAAAAAAAAAAAATCTAAGACAATTTCCGTATGTATTGACAACCTTGTTTTGTAAGAGGTGTATGTACAACATTGAGAAATTTTTGCTATTATGGTTTAAGAATTTTTTAGAAGAAAGATCTCCAGAACTTAGTCCCAAAACGACATCTAATGTTAACAAGTTTTCGTTAGCATCAGACCGACATTTTTGGCGGCTAAAACAAAGCTTCAGGGTTTATCACTTGCTGCACTGCACTTATAAAAAATTTAAATCTTAAGCCTGATGCTCTGCTAGTAAAGCGCTATTTTTAAAGTTTTTTTTTCAATTCAGGGTCATTTTGACACCAATAGCATCCAAGGGTTGATTTAGTTTAGAATTTTTGCTACTGGATTAAAATTAAAAGGTTTGTAAAAACAAAACTATTAAATAGTTTTTTTTTTTTTAATATACACTGCGTTGTAAAACTATGATTACCCTCAAAAAAACAAGTTAGTAGAAAAGTTAGTCAAACGTCTTGTTAATCAAGTATACTATTTTTCAGCAAATTTTTTACTGAAATTGGATTTTCATCTAAGATTTTAGTTTTACATATTCAGCATTTAAATGTTTTGAACTAAAGTTTTACTAATATATTACTAATATTTCACTAGCAGATTTTTTACTAAATATTAGTAATATAAGAATAACAAAAATAACTTTGTTAAATTTACAAATATTAAGTTATATTTGAACTAAATTTTAGTTAACTGAAAGTAAGAAATAATCTGCTAAAATCAGCAAAAACATTTAATAAATATAAGTAGACAAAAAATTATTAAAATATGTGAAATTGATAAAGGTTTTTTTGTTGTTTTATTTTTAATGCGAATAAAAGTCTAACCTTATGAAATCAGCAATTTACAAATTTTTAACCAAAATTTCTGTTGACTTTAGCAAAATAAACTGTTATTTGCATTCTACTAAATTTGAGGTAAATATGGCAAACATTTTGTTAATATTACAGTTTTTGTTTTGCGATTTTGAGTCCACAAATATTTAGTAAAAGTTTTTGCTAAATTTACAGAGTAAAATGCTATTTTCAATTAACTAAACTTAAAAAAAAAATTGTATAGTTAACATATTTATTTTTGCTGCTGTTATTTTATTAATATTTATCTAAAAAAAATCAGCTTTTTTCAGCAAAGGTCATTTTTAACTAATTTTTAGTAGCTATTTCTGCTATTTCTACAGGTTTAATTCTATGAGTGTAATTAAACTAAGAACAAAACAAAATATTTAAGTTTAATAAAGATCAAATAATAAAGGAAAGAGATATGTAAGATGTGATATGATCGTGGATAGTCCTGGTGATTTAAAATCTTTGAAACTCGATACAATCAGATTAGCTTTCAGCTACAGACGCATGTCCATGTTTCTATAGTGGAACAAATCGGCATTATAGGGGCTAATCAGATAAGGAGACGTGAGCAAGGTGCATATCCTACACTGATTGTAGGATATCTCGGAACCTATGGCCATAGTCAACAAAGGGACGAAGACGGGGATTCCGACCCTCAAAAAATGTAGGGCACCTAGGACCTTTTGGTTTTAGTGAGAAGGATGTCAATGCAATGCATGCTAATTATATATGATTGTTATGTTTTCCAGGTAGAAGGCTATACAATTAATTATCTCGGAGCCTATGGCCGTTGTCAACGAGGAGAAAAAGACGGAAAGGTCGACCTTCACCAATTGAAGGACATCTTGTACCAAATGGTCGTTGTCTAATCCAGGAGAGCAAAATCTTTTGGTTTTAGTAAGGAGAATCTCAACGCAATCCATGCTATTTCCGTACGATTATGGCGTCCATACAATTAACACTGATAACCTGATAATAATGTATTATTTCCGTTGTACAAATTCGTCGGCACTAGACAGGCCGACATGGAGCCTAAGACACGGTACGGTCAATGGGGGCGAGTTATCTAAGAAATGTTTAAGGAATGGCTCAGAGTCGCTTTGGGTCACGATACATGGTTTCCACGTTTCTCTAGTGGAGCTGATTGGATTGATAGGGGCCAATTAGGTAGGGAGACGATGGAAAGGTTGACGACCCATACTTATTGTAGGATATCTCGCACCCTACGGCCGTTGCCAACTCCAGTATAACACTGAGGGTCGACACACTCTGCGGTCATGGTTTACAGGATCCTACGGTAAAGATAGTGGGTTAGAGAAAAGATGGCCGGGCAGTTGTGGGATATCCCGGACCCTGTCTTATCCTGAGACAACGAAAACTCTCAGTTTTGATAAGCGGACAATCAGTATGTTTATTAGGCCCTGCGAGGCTTTGCGCGTTCCTTTGGGGTTACTTCAGCGTGCATTACTGTAACTGCGGGAACGAGGAGACAGTTTAGCATCTGCTATGCGACTATGAGAGAGCGACTACTGAGATAGCTGGAAAGATGATCTGACAATAGACATATCATGTCTATTGTTATTTTTAAAATTTTTTTATTTTCATTTTCTAAGATGTATTTAACAATTTCATGAAGTTCAAATCTCAATTATTTGGATTTTGATTTTTTTAAATTTTAAATTGGAGATTTGAAAAACATCCCAAATAAGTTGTCCACTTATGATATCACCTTACGACAGGTTAAAGACATCCAAACAACATCTAAATAAAAAAAAAAACTTCTTCCATATATCAACTCTTTTGAATAAAAACATTTTATTGGAGTAATCACTTGCAAAAATGTTTAAGGTATCTTCTCGAATTTCTCTGTCAAGTAATAATTGGCACACTAGTGGTCTGGAGCAATATTTATTACTGGGCTAGTTCGTAACTGATTTTGGACAAATTATTACCATATTTAAAGCATTTAGTAAAAACTGAAAAAAGTAATTTTCCCCCATAAAAACACAATTTGAGTTTTCAATCACTTCGAGCCACCTCTAAATATATTTTGATTGGCCCAAAACTTTGTTTTTCTCAGCTTTTTTTTTGGCTATTTCTAGGGGGTGCGCCCAGCCTAGTGTACACTCATAGAAATAAATCTGTAAAAATACCAGAAAAAGCAAGAAAGTTTTTTTTTAAATTAAGACATTTTTCGTCTACTATTATATTCCAAAATTTTTTGCTTATTTTAGCAAATTTTTCACTGTTTTTTTTTATTGAAAAACTTAAGTATGAAAACCAAATAAATTTGAAGATCAATCAATTGATAGTTAATTTTAACTTCATGAAAAAACTTCATAGGTCATGTCTTGGTATTGTTACGTTTGTAATGTAAGAAGAGCGCAGGTTTGATTCTTACAGCAGCAGGTTGTTGAAAAATTTATCATATAGAGAATCACAAATACTAATACAATTTAAGTGGAAAATCACTGATGACGCCTGTCCATAAAAAAGGCAGAAACTAGTCTAGGCTCATTTAAAAATTAATAGTGTTTATAATTTGTAGATAAAAACGTTTATTCTTCTTCCTAACCTCAACATTTCTAAATTAATGAAACTATTTTTAATGAAACTTTTTAATAAATAAAATGAAATTTTTCATTAAATTTTATGGAAAACTGCATTAGTTTAATGAAAGATTCAATGAACTAGTTCCAGTGGCAATTCATAGATCTAAAATTAATTGATATCATGCAGATAATTCTCTCAGTGTTCCAATACTTTTTTTTCTATTTTGAAAGTATTCTCCAAATACTGTGTGTGAATTAGTAATATTTTGTGTATATTTTATGCGTTTTATACGTGCTGCTGTTTGGTGACATGAAAATATAACAATGCGCAATGCCTCCCTATATTTCTCTCCTAGTGTCATACACTTAGAACACATTTTCTTTTATATTTCTTTTGTAAATAGTATACAATATGTACAGTGAAACCTTTAAGTAGCGTAAAGAAAGTGACCCTCCAAAAAAAGAAATGTTTTAAAAGCAGGCCGTTTCACATTTTCAATAAAATGTCATTGGAATAAGAAAAAATATTTTGCAATCATTGTTTTCCACTCTCATAAAAAGCGAAAGACTTCATCCAACCGAATTGATTCGGTTAGCGCAACCTTGTAAATTCGATTGCTACAGCTGAAATCTGGTGGCTTAACCGAATTGGGTGTTGAGGCAACCGAATTCGGTTGTGACAACTGAATTCGGTTGTGACAACTGAATTTACGGGGTTATATCAACCGAATCAATTCGGAGAAATGAAAATCGGTTGACACAATTGCATTTGTTATGTGAGTGAAGGGCTGACACACAGCAATCTTTATATTTTAAGAGTTATTAAAAAAATATAAAATTTATATGAAAAGGACATCCTGAATTTCGAACGTTAGCACGATTAATCCAACCTAAATTGAGTTCAGTGTAAAAACAATTATCAAATTCAACTCCATCAAACCATTTCAAAAAAATTAAGTCTGTATTTCATGCCAAAAGAATTTTACTGAATACATTTTTATTCAGAATCACATTAAAACCAATTTAAACTGGGTATGGAAAAATTTAGTTTTAAATTTTTTATAAAAATGTCCTTTTTTTAACCGAACGGTACATTTTTTTGTAAAAATATCTTCTGCAAAAATACTATCACTTGTAACAAAATATTTCCAGTAAAAAAAATACAACTGAGATCTCAAATTCTGAATTATATTCGAAGATCTTTAACAATTTCCCCCCAATATTGAGAAATTTGTTTTGATGAATGGGGATCTTTGACGCGCCTTTAATCAGTTAAATGATTTTTTTTTTTTTTTGCATATTATAACTTGATTTTTTATGAAAAAATTTACAACTTTTATGAATACTTATATAGTTAATAAAGTTTTTTTATTAATTTTATATTTTTGATAGTTCATCGATTGCACGTACTTTTCGAAAATCTGACCAAAAATATTCCAAACTTTTATCCGTTTTCTCTCAAAACATAAATAATGGTTAATTTTTATTAAAATACTACTACACTTATAAAAATTATAATGTCGGGTTTGCCATATGACATTTTTTAATTATTGAAATCGAAAATATTTTTCCACAAAAGATAAAAATCAGTTAAAATCGGATTTGTTAGGAAAAGACCATAGGC
This sequence comes from Delia radicum, assembly GCA_021234595.1. Lineage (NCBI taxonomy): Eukaryota > Metazoa > Arthropoda > Insecta > Diptera > Anthomyiidae > Delia > Delia radicum. Next base: position 188,796,708 of record CM037854.1, read on the forward strand.
AAGTGTTCTATTACTAGGAAGGCAACAGTGGAGCAAAATTGATGATTAATAGGTTTAATGTTAAAGCTCTGCCTATTCTGGAGGCTCTAGCCTTTCTAAAACTTCGGGTTCTGATGAGGTATTTAGCCAAATCAAAATACTTTTATCAACCTAGCTAATATATATCATTTGCTTTATTTTTGTAAATATACGGAGGTTGAAAATTAAAAATATAAAAATTAAAATATTTAAAATATGTTCAACCGCCTAGGATTTATACTCTGTCAAAGTTTTAACTTTGTACAGATCTCATTTTCTTGTAAGAGTTTTAATAAATTTTTTCACTAAACTAATGAAGTTTTCTCCACAAAGTGAATGAAAAAGTTATTAGACTTTATGAAAAAGCTGTATTATTTTAATAAAACTATTTTTAATTAAACTTTTTTATTAGGCGTATTAAATTATTAATTAATAAAATGAAATTTTTAATAAAATTTAAAGAAAAACTGCATTAAATTAATGAAAAGTTTCAATGAACTAGTTCCAGTAACACTTCGTAGCTCTAATGCAAAAATTTATTAATATCATGTAGATAATTTTCTCAGTGCTGTGGCTAATAATTACCCATTGCTTAATGAAACATGATTCCATATATCTGCAAATTTTGGTTGAAAAATGACCAGCGGATTTATGACGTGCCATCAATGAGTAAATCTATTACAAAATACACTAAATTGCTTTTATTTTTATTTACTTTTTATTAAATTTGAAATATTAAAATTTTAAGTTTTTTATCGTTATTAATTAATAGCAATAAAAAAGAAGTATTAATCATTAATAGTTCGCTTAAAAATTATCAAACCAACGATTGAACGAATTTATCAAAGATCGTTTGAACTAGAAGAGCGACCTAGTTCATTGAGATAAATTGAATTAGAAAGAGCGCTCACTCAAATGAACTAGATTGCACAAGTGTAGCATTAATTTAATGATTGTTTCAGATATAAGTGAGCGATAGAGAGAAAAGGGGAGCATGAATGTCTTGCTAGACATTCGCAAGACATTTTTTTATCCAAGAACAATTTTGTTTTTTGCTCTGATAATATTAAATCTTGAAAATAATAAAAAGAGACAAAATTAAAGTATCCCATGCCGAAATAAAAAAATTTAAGTAAACTGGTCTGTTTTTTTGGTATTTTGACTATGAAAATCGTCAAAACTGGCGCTACGAAATAACCCCCAATGAAATAACCCCCAACGGCCAAAAATGAAATAACCCCCAAAAAAATTGTGTAAAATTGTTTGGGGGTTTTCTCATTTTTTTTGGGGATTATTTCATCTTACGGTTTGGAGATTATTTCATTATGAAGCAACCCCCAATGAAATAAAGCCCAAAATTTAAATTCTTTGGAGATTATTTCATATGCAATTATTTTGGGGGTTATTTCATATTTTTTGGGGGATATTTCATTTTGCTAAAAGTGAAATTTTTTTAATATTTGTTACGGTGGGGTGCAATAACGCCTTACGAAATAAGGCCTTTAAGGCTTTATTTCACTTCCAATTGAGAAATAAGGCCTTTATTGCGAAAAGGGTTTTATTGCACTTTGAAAGTGACATAAGGCCTTTATTGAAATTTAGCCAATGGTGCAATAAAGCCTTTATTTTGTATTTTTTGATTCTTTTGTTACACTGTTCAGTTTTTCTGCGTGGCGGCCTGCGGCCGATCTTAGGGGTTTTCTCCTCCATAGGACGCGGCAGGTGGCTTCGCTGAATACAGTTTTCTCATTATCTTCCCTAGTGTGACGCGCGCAGGGAAACTTTATTCACCTGCCGTGTCCCATGGAGGAGAAAACCCCTAAGAGCGGCCGCAGGCCGCCACGCAGAAAAACTTTATAAAGCAAAGATTTTCAATATTGTTGCAGTTAAATTTTTTGTTGAATTATTAATGTTCTATTAATTTTTGCTTATCATCATATTTGCAAAAATGTGTAATGATTAAAGTGATTTTTTTTCATTTTGGTGGGATTTATTTCGTTTCCAGAAGTGGGCTTAATTATTAATGTTCTATTAATTTTTGTTAATATGAAATTTTTTTTTAATTGTTCAATAAAATATAAGAAGAATAAGAATAAGAAATTTTATTGCTTCATTTAAAAAAAAATTTAAGTGAAATAAGACCTTTACGGCTTTATTTCACTTTCAAAGTGCAATGAAACCTTTTTGGAAATAAAGGCCTTATTTCACTTTCCATTGAGAAATAAAGCCTTTAAGGCCGTATTTCGTAAGGCGTTATTGCATCTAATCAAATATATAAAAACAAAAATAAAAAAAATTTGGGACATATTTCATTTCTTTGGAGCTTATTTCATTGGGGGTTATTTCATTTCTTCCTTTGGGAGTTATTTCATTACGAAACAACCCCCAAATTTTGGGTGTTATTTCATTTTCACCTTTGGGGAATATTTCATTTCTTTTGGGTATTATTTCATTTTTTTTTGTTGGGACTTATTTCATTTTTTTTGGGATTTATTTCATTGGGGGTTATTTCATTTTGTCGTTTGGGTGTTATTTCATTGGGGGTTATTTCGTAGCGCCGTCAAAACTGACATCACAGCACCCACGAGAATATTTTGCAAAACATTCGCGCGCCCCTTTAATATAGAGGTTTTACTGTTTTATAAAAAAGACAATTTCCTTGGAAATGTAATACTATGAACCCATAAATATTTCATGTGTAGAAAAAGTAAAAAAGTTATTTTCAACAATTTAAAAAAAAAGACATTATTATGCAGAAATGGCAAAAATGAAAACAATGTAGTATTTTGGAAAATGGTTACGAAAAAAAAACTACTAAAAGCAAAGAAAATTTATAACAATATGAGTTTATGCAATATGTAAGAAAATATGAGTGTAATTGTATGCGTTTGCGTTTGTGTTTGTTATTTATGTATAAAGTGTTAAGAAATTCTTTCAAACACACAAACATTTACACACTCACCACAAAGAGTATTAAAATTTTTAAAGAAAATTGAAAATAAATTTTATATTTATTCATAGTGATAGTGATAAATACAGTACTGATGTTTTTTATATTTTATCAAATATAAATAATAATCTTCATAGGCGTTTTTAAATGTTGTTTAATTAATAGCCTAAAAGTATGCTTTGCAAGAATTTTGTATTTTTTTTTATATATTTTAGTTAATAAAAACCTCAAAGCAACATTTTTAACCCATTTTTTATTGCCGTTGCTTTAAAGCAATACCTACTTTTAAGGAGGAATAATTTTGGATATGCGAGAGATATATTAACGCAGTGAAAAGCATGGGACAACTTGAGGTCTAAACTATACAAATAAATAATAAACAAAAATTCAAAAAATATTGTTTTAAGATTGCCATATAATATAATAAAAAATACACTTTTTTGTGGCTCTTTTCTGAAATATTTGTAATTTATAGAAAGAAGACCGTGTATTATAAAAGTTATGTGCTGATTTGGTTAAAGACGTTTGGAAAATTTTTCGGAATGAGTAAAATTAGTTGTACATTATGTATTTTTTTTTTTATGTAAAATTAAAAGATGGCATCAGAAAATTTCTAAACTTGTAAAAACTTAAATATATCGCTCATTTGCTGCAAGAACGTCACAACTCAAAAAACACGATTTTTGATCATATAGTGTAAAAAAGTCGTATTGATATATTGTATACTTGAGAAGAAATTATGTCGTTATTTTTTCTTCAAGCTGGGAGTGAATTGAAAACTTTTAACTCGTTTTCTACAAAATCAAAATGTTTGAGTTATGACGTTATTGCAGCAAATGAGCGATATAGAAATTTAACCCATTTTCTTTTTTATGGTGAAATAATATTTATTTTCTTCCAACAAACAAAAAAATTTCAAAAAATTGATTAGCCAGTGTTGCCATTTACAATTTTAACAAAATAACTAAAAACATCAATATTTTCAAAAAAAAAAAAAAATCTCAAAAATCGTCAAAGTCCGATAGATCAATTTATATAATACAGTTTGTACGGCTTTTTTTATAAAGGTAAAGTACTTTGAAATGGAATAAAACAAAGATGAATTTTTTAAATGGACATGAAATTTTCTTTATTCGAAAGATAATCTTCTGGCATTATAATTTAAATATGACTTCTGGCATATGAGCGCCAAGGCTGGCTCGGACGTAGTCTAATCTGGAGCTCAATTTTCGATGAGTTTTTCCAACATTTGCGGCCGTATATTGGCAATAACGCAGCGAATGCTGTCCTTCAAGTGGTCAATCGTTTCGGGCTTATCATCGTATACTAGCAACTTCACATAACCCCACAGAAAATAGTCCAGCGGTGTTAAATCGCACGATCTTGGAGGCCAATTCAAGGGTCAGCAACGTGAAACTATGCGGTTACCAAACGTTTCCTTCAATAAATATATTGTGGTACAAGCTGTGTGACATGTTGCGCCGTATTGTTGAAACCACAGCTTCTGCACATCATGGTTGTTCAATTGATTAACGAAAAAGTCAGTAATCATGGCTCTATAGCGGTCACCCTTGACGGATAGACTGATTGGGGTCTTCCTCTACGCTACGCTCTACAGCAGCAATGACTTCTTTTGTACGCACTGTTCGACGTCTCTGTGAATGCATATTATCATTTGCAGTAAACGTGGTGCGAAAACGTTCCATATTTAATCGAATTATTTGCTCTGATGGACGATTATGTTGACCGTAAAATGGACGTAGTGCGCGTTACGTATTTCGAACAGAATCATGATTTTCAAAATAAATTTCTACAATTTGGAAGTGTTGTTCAGGCGTCAGTCTATTCGTGTTGAAATGACAAACCAAACTATAGGTTCAATTAGTCTTGCAGTTCCGTGACTTTTGGTTTATGGATAGCTCTTTTTTAAAAAAAGCACCTCACATAAACCATGAACGAAACAGCTGATTCGTCACGGCACGGAACGGCAAGATGAATGGAGCCTTAAACATAAATCACTTGACAGCTGACAAAATGGCCGAAAGTTAAAATAGTGTTGCCAACTGAAACTTGTATACCTGAATAAAAAACACGCTTTAATAATTTCAAAATTAAGACACTACAAATATGCAGCAAATATTTTTAAATATATGGAAACAGAATTTAGAGAATTCTCAAATACTTCTTAAAATTTTTAAATAAAAACATCTGAGAAGGCTTCCCGAGTACAAATTTCTATACATGGTATTATGGATTTTCATCTGAAAATATGTTATAATATGTAATTATCAGAGAAGACCAAAAAAAAAAACTAAATTCAATGTATTCAAAGCAAAAAAATAAATAAAAAACCTGGAAAAACAACATATTTTTTCAAGAAAAGTTCAAACTTAATAAAAAAAAAAATAATATTTGATGAGTAAAATAGCATTTTAATACCAAAAATCTTACAAAAAACCAATAAATAGCCCAAACATCTTAATAAAAAGCAATTTAAAGTTACAAAATGAAAAATCTAAAATAAGCAAAAAAAACTCAAATTGGTAAAAAATCATAGCAAACTAAAAAAAAGCTAATTTGTCTTCTCTTGTGATTATATATTGTGTCATGCATTGTCATATATTATTATATGTTTCTTATATGGTACCGCACATAATTATATATTTCTATATATTGAAATTTAAAAAATTAGATATTAAATATATATGTATGATATACCTACATAATCAGATATGGTAGATCTGTTGTCATTAGTGTCCGACCGAACAGTTCGGCCAAAAAATGCAGTTGGTCTGTATTCGGTATATTAAAGCATTATAGACAAATTTGGGGAATGGAATAATGTTTATTGGGCTGATTAGATGCGATTTTGAGTGTCAAATTTAAAGAAAATTACGTAGTTAAGCAATGAATTTACTGTTCGGTCTGTTCTTTATAGCTAAACTTCAGCTTTTTCCTTTAATTTTATACACAAATTCGAATTAAATCGGCTCAACAAACATGTTTCCAATACCAAATTGTATCATCATTGTCTGTAGACACCAAAAAACCGACCAAATACAGTTTTTTTGGCCGAACTGTTCAGTCGGACACTAGTTGGGATATATAATATTACATTTCATATATAACATAATATGTAACCATGTATGGAGCTATATAATTTTAGATATAATATAAAAAATATTTGTGTGTGTGATATAAGATACGATTATATATGGTACTACATGTATAATACAACTTAAGAGTAACAATTTAGTTTGAGATATGAATATATATAGTCCAACAACATAGTATTTTCTATGCTTATATATTATATTATTATATATTGTTATATATAACACCATACATAATTATTGGCACAAGGAATTTCATGCAAATGCATGGTTTTTTGTTTCTATAATCTAAAATTTATATAGATTAAATGTTTATCCGAATCAAAAAATTTAGATAGTGAATATTGTTTGCATATTTTGACTTTATATGTATATTTTGTGATTTTTAAGCCATATTTTGTTCATTTTGGTGGATATTTTCCATTTATTTAAAATATTTATTTTAAGTTTGTTAAAAAAAATTAATTTGGTAACATTTTACTGTTTTGATTTAAGCAATCAATTTTTTCATTTTAAAATTTTGCTGAGCCGAAACAAATCGTAAAACTCTGAAAGATAGCTTCTGAAAGATAATAATCATATAATTACAAAACACGCCAGTGCCTCTGGTGCGAATCGAACCCACGACCCCCACACTGATAAGCCAGCACGCTACCAACTAGCCTACCGGGGCGCAAATTAAATTTTTTCTGTTACTAAAAACTAGTTATCTTTTCGGATCTAGTTAGATCCAATTAGATCTAAATTAATCCCATGCCATATTTTGGGATCTATCAGAATCTTAAATTAGATATTATTTTTGATTCATTTTAAACCAGTAATATATTTGAGAGATCTAATTGGATATTACTGGATGCCCCAATTTTGAAATACACTTGGATAAGAATAAATATCGATCTATATCAAATTAGATCTGATTTTGTATTTGAGACATAACATTTTTTTTGATCGGGTTATTTTTAATATAATCAAAAATTTCGAATACTTTTAGAACATTGTTTTATTCAAACATATTGACTAGTTTCGAATAGCAGTGGTTATTTTTTAGCAATGCGGTTAAGATTCGCGTTTTCGTTTTAAATTTGATTTTTTTTTTTTTTTTTTTTTTGCTGCACATATATTTGCTGCAATGCAGTTAGTTTTCATCTTTTGTTATCTTGCCACAAATATCGGTATATACATATGTATATGTTTGTGTCAGTGTGTGTGTGTGTGTGTTATGTACGTGTGAATGTATGTGTTTATTTGTTAGTATTTGTGTGAACCAAAACGTTTATGTTCTATGTGGTTTTCTTCAAAAAAAACGGAAAAATGCTGGAAAAAATATCAACAAATTCAATTGCCTGCGTTTCCTTTTGTTCAAATTCACAACAATAATATATCAAAATCAGAGTATGTTTGCAGTGTATAAAAATTTTGTACGTTTTTTTTTTATATTTCTTTGAAAACATTATTTTTTTGTGGTGTTCACCATGTGTATGACGCTGAATTTTTTTTTATTATTTTGTTCTGAACAAAAAAAAATCCCTCTTATTTCATGCGAACAAAAGTTTATTATGTGTAGTTGGAAAATGTAATCACATTGATGTTTGAAATCAGCGCAATTTGTGGTAAATATTGCACAAAAACAAAAATCAAGACATACAAAAATAAAATTCAATTGTTTGCTGTATGATGGTATGATTGAAAATTATAATAAGTATAAGAATTGTATTTGGAGGCCATCTCAAATCAAGACATTCAAAAGGAAATTTTTTTTTTTTAGGTTAAAACTCAATTAGATTTTGTATGTTTAAAAATAAAAACACATGTCAAATAAGGACGACATATTTCTAAAGAATTTGTATTTTTTGTATTTGCATAAAATTTTGGTAATTTCAACATTTAACCCATTTTGTATTTCCATGAATAGAAAATTATCGAAAACAACATTGGTATCTTCAGTGCCAGCCACTAAAATAATTATTTTCTACTAAAGTTTAAATGAAATTTTGCGTAATATATGTTTATATCACATTCCATTAAAAATACCCATTTGAAAAACACACATCGTGGTTTATTCAATCCCAAAGTATAGACAAATTTGAAGCATATTTTGGGCGCTAAAGGGTTGTGTCTACGATATTAACATCTTTTGATTGCTTATTGAGTTTCTAGCCACATTACAAAGTAATTAAGCGTGTAATTGGCACATGGTTTCACTGGTTAGCAGGATATTTACTCGCTTAAGTAACTTCGTTTGCGATGTCCAAAAATTCATGGATGGCCATTACCCTCTCGGTTACAAACAAAGTAAGAATAACAAGTTATCTGCATCGTTACTCATATTGATATCATGATTGGTTACTATTACTACTCGCAATAACAAAGTAATTGCTCTTACAAGGGAGTTATCCCAACCCGGACCGGCAGATATTAATTAACTTCAGATATGTTATAAACCATACAAATTTACGGGACCCGTGTTTGTTTTAGCTGCCCAATCTTCTGCTTAGGAGATTCTAAGTGGGGTCAAAAATTACCCAATTTTAAGTCGTTTTCGGTTTATTTCATTTTATTTTATGTATATATAATTATATATGATTATTTTAGTAGCACATGTAACTAAACATCATATCACATTCCATCTGCTTCGAAAAATTACATACAAGGGATCTAATCTCATGTAGTTCCGAAAAATGGTTTATCAAATATGATCAAATTATTTATAATTTGATACAATTTTATCTAATAAGTTTTTTAGTTAAAAAAAAAAATAAAAATTTATAATGTTTTGGACATCAGTACACTTAGAATACTTTATAAGTAAAGATCACTGCAAATGTAGTTAAAAATAAATGAAATTTCACTTAAAGAAAGGAATTACAACTTACATTTCAGTAAATTCTACTAACATTGTCATTTTTTTTTTAATGTTCAAAAATGAACCACAATTGTAGTACTTTTTTTTTACTTTTTTTAAATAACAAAAAACGACTGTAAAAATAATTGTAAAATCAAAAACCGTCACTTGACGTGGCTTGTTTTTTTAAATAAACTACAAGGTAAGTAAAAAATTTAATTTGTTCTACAAATGACTGACATTTACATTAAAAATGAAGAAACTGTATTACAACCCAAACAAATACGTATTTTTAAAGCAGAAGGTTTCCTCAATGTACTTTTTATTTAAATCCATTTAAGTACTACTTGAAATTTATTTATAAAACATATAAATATTAATTAAAAAAAAAAATTGTTAACCCGAGTAAAAACGCATCATGCATTATTTTTTACAAATATATATGTTACTGGCAACTGTTACCCAGCAGTTCTTTATATTTTTTTTGGAAAATCTATTTTTAGACCACATGGTCATGGTTTTACCAACGCGCTACAATTTTAGATACATTTGTTAAAATGTTATTTTATTTTGAATAACAAATGAATAAATGCTAAATAGTGATAAAAAAATCAATATTCTGAAACAAGTCAACTGGATGGGTTTCAGTAGACGACGTAAAAAAAACTGAAAAATTTTTTTAAAGAATATTCGAATTTTGAATAATTTAACAGTTTCTGGTAGAAATAAAAAAACTTATACACTGAGCAGAAAGCATTTTTTGTTTTGACCAAAAACTGTAAAATTATCAAAGAATGAACATCTACAAAATCCACCCGGCTGGGTTTCAGGAGTGCGAATGTTAAGATGGGCTTATATATTATCAGCTCATGTTTCCAAACATGTCGAAATTTAAGTTTGGAATAAATTTTGCCCAATATTAATGCATTCGACAAAAAAAATAAATTTTATTGTTATTTTTATTTTTATTTAACTTATGTAAGCTGATCCAATTTTGCGTTTGAACAGTTTGGTTAAACTTGTTTTTTTTTATCCGAAAAATTTGCTAAAACAGATTTAAAGCAAAATATTCAACTTAATAGGTTATTCCAATTAATTTTGAGAGATTAAGTATTCAAAATTTAGTATTTTTTTACCGGAAAAAATTTGAAAAAAAATCTTGTTTCCACTTTATGTTGGCGTTTAATATATATAGCACTTTACCATTTATTAACAAAATTTTGCGCACATGCTACATTTCATTTTTCATTACTTAAGGCTGATCCAACATCTTAATTGTATTACACATGACAGTTCTTTTTTCTCTAGTTTTTTTTTTTCATATATGCAAATATGGGTCATAGACACTCTATTCAAACCGGAAAAGCCATTTAACACAAAACAAAAACGTTTTTTATTCTCTGATTTATTGCCATTTTTTTCGTCCTCGAAGATTGTCACACTATAGATAAAAATCTATAAATAGAAATTGTGTGACAGCATGTTTTATTTTGCATTTGTATGAAAGGAAGTATAAACAGCCGCAAAGTTAACACGTTAAAAAGGAAATAGAACTTTGATCTTTGCATATGTTTTTTTTTTTTAAAGTAAAGAAAAAGCTGAGACAAAAAATAACTAGAAAAGTTGGAAAAAAGGCCTATAAAAGTTAAAAAAAAAAAAAAAAATATAAAAAAAATAAAAACTTATTTAAGTGCCCAAGTAAAAAAGATTTTATATTACTTTTTATAGTTATTTATAATAACATATTACAAAATATATGCTCATATAAAATGATATCTCAAATATATAGTTATATCTTTGTTTATATTACACATCATATGGTGCAATATGTAAAAATATATAGTAATACATCGATCTATGTATGCCTGACAATATATCACATGTAATAGCATATATTTGTTTACCATTGTATATAATTTGATACATTTGGATGGGGACAAAATTCGGATACAATTGTATCAAAATATATCTCATTTCATTAAATTATATATAATTATATAAAATAATGTCTAATTGTATCAGATTAGATACAATATGATACAATAAGATATTCTCATTTTTCTGATATAATACAAAAATTCACAAAATATTTTTTTACATGGGCATACAACAACTACACCATTTCAAGATTTATTTAGGCAAACAAACCGAGTTTCATCAATTGTAAAATGATATTCAGATTTCAGCAAATATTAGGTTTTCAGCTATTACACCGCGCAACAGTAGTTTTCACAAATGGACAAAACAATATTTGCTTGAAACTACAAACCATATATAGGTGAACTGTATTTATAGTTTTCCGCCAACACGTCAAAATTCATTTTAAGGGGGCCTCAGGTTTTGAAAGTTTTTTTTCGATTTTTTTTGCATATTTTTTTTAGCTTAGATATTCGAAAATATTATCATAAAAGGATTTTTCGAAAATCGAAATAGTTTAGGGATTTGTGAAGCAATTGTTTTAACTAAATGAAGCATTCAGTGTGTGCCAGAAAATTGAACTTATAACTTAAACGCGTTTTTCTCGAAACCATGTTTTTCAACCTGGTACGCAGGATTTCTCATGTTCTGCTGAACCGATTTTGATGATATAGGGCTGCAGATGCAGAATTACCGTCGCATGCTCAATCATCTGGAAAATGTGGAAAATTGTTAACTATTTGTTTTTACTACAATAAATATGGTCAAATATCGATTTTTCATTTTCAAACGGCCGCCATTTTGACAAATAAATATTTTATTATATGATTGAGCATGGCACGTTTTGCTTTCAGATAACCGTGAGACCCGAAAAACTGCGTACCAACAAAACACCTTTGTTGGTAGACCCTACTTTGGAGGCCGAGAAGTTTTCAAACAGCCCACTTATTGGTAACACAGGCCAACAATGATTTTGGTGCCGCTAAAAATAAAACAGATTTCAAGTACGTTCGGTACCCGGATAAAAAATTGATACTTAATGCTACGTGTAGTTTTCGAGATTTCGCAAGGATAAATAAATTAAATAACATTTAATAAATTTATTAAAAAAACAAACTTTTTTACTACATATTCACCACAAATATAACAAAATGTATTTGGATTATTTACACAACACCTTCTCGACGACGGCATATCGATATTATCATTTAATCAAAGAAATTAATTGACTATAATGACATTAAGTATAATAAAATACATTTTTTAGGTTATGACCGATCGATGCAAGCCTGAACGTAGCTTCGCGATTTTGACAGCTAACCATGACGTCTTGCGGACTAATTAACCAAATTATAACATAGAATTAGCGGCACCAAACAAAAAAATTTTTTTTGTAGGCCTGTGTAATTTATTAATTTTGTAGTTTTCTTGATAAATTGTGCAACGAAATGAAAAACACAGAATTAAAAAAATCTGTTGCCGTTTTCTTTCCACAAGTTTTTAAAAAACAGCTAAATTCAGCCGTCCAAACAAGAAGACCTCATTAAAAAACTAAATTTAAAATTAATAAAAATATATATTAAAATACTTGTACTCATGATATTACTTAAATTTTGATATCAAATGAAAGGTGAGAAACTCTGCTTTAAAATAAACATATTAATTATAATTTTGCATTATCCAAATTTTTAAAAATGTCCCTTAAGAAATGTAATCCTTCAATATCTATTATGATTTTTCATAAATTTGTTCCAAGTAAAATCTTTATAACGGCTTAAATTCACTGAAAAATATACCTCATTTTCATCAATCTGACTTTTTTGATTAATTTTACCAAAAAATAATTAAGTTTTCTTATCGAAACTAAAATCGAATATTCTCCACAGGGAGTTTTGACCTAACACTACAAAATGTAAATTCTTGATGTAATTAGTAGGCAACAAAATATTTATCACATAAAACCCATTTTGAGTTGAAAAAACATTTTTGTGGTAAAAAATATTTTCTTTGGTAGTTAAAAAAAATTTGAGGTGAAAATTAAATATTATTCACATATATCAGGCACGGATCCAGAAAAAGGTTTTGGGGAGGGAAGTTAGGGTCCTTTCAATTAAAGTTTGTAACACCTTTATCATTTTTGTATTAAAAAAACTAATTTTTAGGGATAAAATGTCCCATTTTCCCTCCCTCTGGAACTTTTTAGCCGCTGAACCGATTTTGCTAATTAAAAGAAAAATCTCCATTAATCTCGGTAAAACTGAGCACCGACGCTTATGTGTTCGTTTCGAATTTAGACACACCAAGGATATTGAAGGATTACATTTTTTAAAAGACAATTGAGATATTTTAATTCGCGAAAAATTATACACAATTATTTTTTTTTTTAAATAGCAACGAGGCTCGCCTTTCATTTGACACCCATATTGGCATCTTAAAATAAGTAAAAGCATTTTAATACTTTTTGAAAAAATTAAAACTTTAAAGTTCTTTGACGTGATGGCGAAAAAGTAATTACGCAGTTTAACTATGTGTGATTTCTAATTTCTCGTACATATTTATTTTTCCATGTTTGAGAAAAAAAAAATTAAATTTGTTGCAGGGTGTTATCACCGACATTTTTTTAATGTAATTTGCAATAATTGAACAATCATTTGTAATTGAACTTATGTTTTTGTAAATGAGAAAATATAAATGCAGTTCAACTGATAACAAGTCTAAATATCCATTATCAGTTGAAAATATATAAAGTCACATACAAATCAGTCATTATAACGCTACAATAGTTAAAAAAATGTAAATCAGCAATAAACCCCGATTTTTATCAAAATCCAATTGTAAATTTTAACAGTCAATTGTAAATGTCCACTGACAATTGTAAAAATCACTGTCAATACCCATTCCCTGTTAAAAAATCTTCATATATGGACCTATACATGAGCACACATGCTTACTATATGTCCACATGCATCCATACATGATTCTTATGTGTTCATAAAGCATTATAATATGTTCGTTCATATGTGAAATCATATATGTTCATCTGTGTGGATTAACGAAAATTGAGGTAATATTTACATATATAATCATACATGTCCATTCATTTCAATTCATGGTCATATGTATACATTAACGAAAATTGAGGTAATATTTACATGTATGATTACCCGTATGATCACATATGAATCCTATATGATGGTATATGGACATGTATGACCTCAATGTGACTTCATATATGAGCATGAATTAGTTCATACATATTCAGAAATAGCATATATGTCGATTTTCAACCACGTTGTCAATTGTAAATATCCATTGTCAATTGTAAAAACTTGTTGTAATATGTGTATAATATCGCACTCAAAAAAACAGAAAAACATTCAATTCAAAAATGTGATACGAGCAGATATAAAATGTAAAAATCTGTAAAAAAAAAAAAGTCAATGAGAAAATAAAACATACATTTATCACTTATAAATTCGAATTCAGAAAACGAAAAAATTTCAAAAACTGTAAATTGTCTTTCAGAAAGTCAAAAGCCAAAGTAAATTGTAGTTCAGTATGATAATTTTCAATCAAAACATATTAAAAGTAATACAGGACATATAACGATATGTCAGCCAGAAAAACATTCAAATATAAATAGTGAAACGTATTTCAGAAATTGTTAAAACGAATTTCATGAAAATATAAATTGTATTTCAGACATTGTATTTGGAAGAAAAACAGAAAGAATTGAAGAAATATCATTTAACATTTGGTATTATTATACATATCATGAAAAGTATGTACGAGGAGACTTTCCTCCTCTCAACCCCTAGATTCCGCCATTCTAGGAGGCAGTTCCTAAATATATATTATGTGGGTATTAGCCCATACCACAGTGAACACTAATTAAAAATTTAAGATTTCTAAAGACCAAGTGGCGCATACCCTAACGTATAAATTGCAAAAAAAAAAAATACCATCTTAGCGAAGGGAATGAGCCGTTAAGGGGGAGACACCAATTTTTGATTCCTCATTGATTGAAGTTTTTAAACTTGCGATAAATTTGAAAAAAAAAAAAAAAAAATGAAAAAATTCATAAAACCTTAATAAGTGACAAAAATCGCTGTTTTCTCGAAATCCGCTGAAGTTAAATCGCTGCACTAGCCAAATGAAAAGAGGAATACCTTCAATTTTTTCAAGTTTTGGTCCTTAATATGTGCTTAATTAAAACTAAAAGTCCAATCGTTGATTTTTTTAAATTTCTTTAAAAAAAAAATTTTGAAACTTTAAAATTGGAGATTTTAAAACTGTGTTTAATAATTCAGACTTTTTTGGCTTTAGTTTAAAACGAGTTCGCAAAGCACATGATAAAAAATACTTTTTAATAGAGTACCTTGGAGCTAATAAAATACAGAAATGTTTTTGCATTACATTATTTCTGCGAATTTCAAAATTCTTGATTAAGCGTTCTGTGACACATTAGTTGCCGGGGGCAATTGTAATAACTTGGTTTGTTTTTAACCGATATTGCCTTATTAGAAAGATAATTTACTGTTTATTATGGTTTTTTAATCCTTTAAATGCAAGATCAACATAAAATATTAAAAATTTTAAGAAACTTTAAAAAAAGTCATATTTTCCCAAATATATAGTTTTTCAAACTTCAGGCCCGTTGAGGCTCGTGTTCCTCTTATCCGAATGTCCAAATTTTTTGGGATACGTTGTTTTACACCCAAATTCATATTTTTATGGGGGGGCCCAGTTAATAACTGACATTTTTTGTGCTCCATACAATTTTGGAGCACTCTAGTGTACATGCATATAAGTAATTGAGAATTATTATTAATTATTAAAACAATCCCAAAAAAGAAACATTTATTCAAATTTCAGCAAAATAAATTAACTAAAGTAAATATGCTATACTAAGTTTTTCAATCTACTAAGCTCCAGCAAAAATTGTTGTTGATTTCAACTGGTCGAATTAAATTTGCATTGAACTACACTCAAAAAAATAAGTTAGTAGAAAAGTTAGTAAAACGTCTTGTAAATCAGGAATACTATTTTTTAGCAAATATTTTTGCTAAAACCGTGTTTTCAGCTAAAATTTTTGTTATACTTATTCAGCACTTAACTGTTTTATACTAATACTTTACTAATATACTAATGTTTTACTAATTAATTTTGCTAAAAAAAATTGTGCTGATAAGCAGATGTCGCGGCATGTCAAGATGTAGTAGAGAAGAGGAAAATGATACTAAAAGAACAACTCTAATAAGACAATTAAAAAATCAACCATAAAAAAACATATACAGACATGTAGAGTAAAGCGAAAGACAAAGACACACATCTTAGGTAGATTTGTATGGTTCCTTTTTATTATTGCAAAAAAAAGGGTTGTTTTTTTTCGTTTCGTTTGTTTTTGTTTATTTTTTCGTTTCGTTTCTAGAATTATCTTCGGCAGTTTCGTCATTGAAAAGATAGCATCATTAAGACAACCATTGATGTAAGTAGTTGAAAGAAAATTTTTGTTATGTTATATATACTTATTTCTATATATTTTCAGATATTAAATTAATTCATGTCGTCAATGTGGGAATATGAAAATTTTTATATTTCGTAATTATTGTAAATTATTTTTAAAAGAATCACAAAAATATGTTTTATGATTTTCAGCAAATATTTTAACTAAATTACAATTTTTTTACAATTTTTTTGCGTTTTTTTCAGTCTACTAAAATTCAGCAAAAAATTTATTAATTTTTACCAACGTAATCTACTAAGTGTTAGCAAAACTTTTGCTAAATCTACAAATTTTGTTGCTAAAAATCAGCTCGCTGATTTTCAGCAAAAGATTTTGCTGACATTAGCAATTTTTTTGCTAGCATCCTCCTGACTAAAATTTTGCTGACTCAGCAAATTTTTTTGCTGACTTTACAAACTTTTTTTTTTGAGTGTACGTGTCAGCAAAAAATGTTTTTGAATTTACGAATTTTTTGCTAAAGATCAGCTCACTGATATTCGGCAAAACAGTTTTGCAGATATTAGCAATCTTTCGTCTAAGATTCTCCTCGTAAAAATTTTGCTAACTCAACTAACTTGTATGGAAAATTTGTCTGAAATACATTTGATAATATCTGATTTACAATATACAAAAAATATTTTCTTATTGAACTTTATACACTCTGATTTAAATGTTAGTACAAATACTTTTAACTGATTGTGGCATATTACATGTAACAGCTTCTAAAAGTCCGTTTTAAATTATCATTTACACTTTCAGTTAAATTTTGAATTTTGCTATTACATATCACAATTTTTTATAGCTGATTGACTTTTATTGTAGTTATCCATTGGCTGAATTACATATGACTATTGTGATACCTGTATTTTATTATAGATATTCAAATGTTACAATCGCTTTTTAGAAGTTTTAATACCTGATTTGCATGTTACTTTATATATTCAAATGTTATAACAACTAGTTGATGGTTATATGGGCTGATTTGCATGTTACTATATGCATTCAAATGTTACTACAACTATTTGACCGTTACTTGGGCTGATTTGCATGTTACTGTATATATTCAAATGTTATTACGACTATTTGACAGTTATATCGGCTGATTTGCATGTTACTGTATGTATTCGAATATTATTACAAAAAGTTAGATTTTACACTGGCTAAAACTAATTTTAAAACGCCTACATACATTTCACAGTTTATCACTGACTTTTACAATAAAAATTTATGATTTCCTAATGCATTTTACGTTTTACTATAGCAAATACCAATTCACGTTTCCTTAATGTCTGTGATAACTTCTGATTTACAAAAAAATTTTCTCATTTACATTTACTATAAAAATTTAACTTTGATATTAGCTGAACAACAGTTTTTTAGCCTAATATTAATGTGATATTTGCCGAAATTTATTTTGAAATGGTGTAGAAAGTGTCATTTACTTTTTTTTCCTTACATTGAATTCAATTCGTTTTATTTAAACAAAACAAAAAACTTTATTTTTTTTTCTTACTTCTAGTAACTAAACAGAAGCAATAAAAAAGTAACATCAGCAGTTTTGTTTTTTAAGAAAAAGAAAAAACTTTAGATTGAGCAATATAGATAAAAATAAAACGTATTCCTTTTTTTAAACAAACTTTATAGAAAGTCATGTTTCTAAGAAATTGTAAATAACAAATAGAAAAGAATAAAAAAACTTTAGATATAAAAAAAAAATAAATTGTAAATCTTTTAAACGGCAAAATAAGGGATTATTTTAACATCTAGCCTCAAACTGAGACTTTGTTATAAATTTCCTACCAATTTTAAAGCTGATTGGTTTATTCCAAACAATAATTATATAACTTAATCCCTAGAAATAGGCAACAAAAATTTGACATATACAACATCTATCATGCTTTAGATTATTATCGACTACACAGAAAAAATAATTGACAAAAAAATTTCAATTAAACTTTTGTTTGATTTCAAACTCACTTTCAATCAAAAGTTTAATAATATGTATTAAATGTTTAATTAATGTTTAATTATTATCGACTACACAGAAAAAATTATTGTCAAAAAAAATTTCAATTAAACTTTTGTTTGATTTCAAACTCACTTTCAATTAAAAGTTTAATAATATGTATTAAATGTTTAATTGAATATGAATTTGGTGTACACAAAATTTTCAGATTTTATAATCCATAATGACAACAGAGAAATAAATATCAAAATTAAAAAAAAAAATACCAAAATTAAAAATAAAAACGTCAGAATTTTAAAAATCTCTAAAATTTAAAAAAGATTCACTAAAAATTAAAAAAAAATCACAACCATTTAAAATTGAAAAATATAAAAAATGTTTTCGAGATATAGACGTCTTAAATTTAAATTTCATTAATGTGATTTTTCAATTTAAGCTTGTTTTTAAAATTTGGCACTTTTTCAGATATTAACGATTTTTTAAATTTTGGTAATTTTTTCCAATTTAAGGGTTTTTTTAATGTGTTTTTCAATTTTTAACACACATTGCGTTTTTTTTTTAAATTTTAAGGTTTTTAAAATATCAGTGATTTTTAATTTTTGAGGAGCTTTTTTATCCTTTTTTAGCCATTTTTTCCAACTTTTTTTTCAATTTTTACAATTTTTCCTGTTTTGGATTTCTTTTGCAATTTTGATGATTTTTTAAATTTTGTACTTTTTAAATGTTGTTGATTTTTTCCAATTTTTGAGTTTTTTTTTTTTTTAATTTAGCGATTGTTTTCTCAAATTTTTTGCAAATTTTAGTTCAATTTTTAATAGTATCAACTAAATTTTTTTTTGAAATTGTAAACAACATTCAATTAAATTTTTAATATATATGATTAAAACCTTAATTGAATATAAAATTAAGTAAATAGTTACAAATGACTTTAATAGGACCGAATTCAATTAAACTTTTAATTGAATCAACAATTATATATTATTAATTGAAACTCCATTTTAAGTTTTTCTGTGTATTTTAAGGGCTATTTTAGAATTCACAATTGCATAATTTAGCTCTTCAATAATTTTTTTTTGATATCTAAATTAAATTTTTATAAATTTAATGCGAATATTTTTAGACATAAATATAAGAGCTCGTCACAAAAATTTGATTTTAGCATATCAGCACTTTTTTACGGTTTTTTCAACAATAAAAAAAATGGCGTTTTTTTTTTAATTTCAGTTCCTTCCACAAGCGCAGTGGCCAAAAACTCAAATTTGTGGTAACTTTTACTACAGTGCAATAAGAGTGTAAAGTATATGAAATTTGAACCTGACATTCGATTCTACGCCAAATATTTAAAAAAAAAAGTGTAAGTGTAAATGGCAATAGAGTGGACGGAGAACACTCTTTTTCAAAAACTTTAAAAAATAAAATTTATAATCACACAATCAGGCGCGGATCCAGGAAAAGGTTTTGGGGGGAAGGAATTTTTTTTAAATTTTTTACATTTTTCTATTGAAAATTATAATTTTTAGGGTTACAAAAAGTTTTTTAAAATGATTTTTGGTGAATTCAAATTTCATATAAATACAGATTTTTTTCTGTAAGACAAGGGAAACTTAATCAGCATTTTTGGCCGCCGCACTATGGCTCAATAATTAAATTCGTTGGCCAGAACATCCGTGTTTTATTGTCAGCGATTTACAAAATTATAACGCAATTTTATACACTCCATGCTTAAAATACGAAAATAATGTCAAAATCACAAAAACTTTCGTAAAGTGAACAAATATTGGCTTATTTTTCGAAAGTTTTTGTTATTTTGACATTTTTTGTATTTTTATGCATGGATTATTATCAGTGTAGTAAATATATCAAAAGTAAGGTAGCCAAAAAATTAGGCTAAAAAATTATTTATTTTGCTGGCGTGGCATTCTGTTAAATACAACAATTTTTTATGTTTCAGAAAAAGGCGACCTTTAACCTTTATGTCTATAACCGCATACCTGGGAATATTTTCCGATTTCAAATTGATATATCATGAGTTCTAGGTGCAGTATTGACTAGAAATTTTGGGTAGCTACCTAAAATATTGGTTTTCATCATTTTAAAGAAAAAAAATTTGGAAAATTAGTTTGGGACCAAACTTACAAGTTGCTTTTAAGATTTACCCCCTACTTTTACACCCAACACACCCGGGTATGGCTGAATAAATGTATATAAATTGTTAGTAAGAAATAATTAAAATTTTTTTTCAATGTATTTTGTAAAAAAGAATGAAAATATTAGATTTAATTGAAAACAGTTGTATTTAAGGTTGCACACTATTATATTGAGCGATGTCCACACACCGTTAAGCACAACCTCACTTTTGGTATTTTTAGCCGGCTTAGAAATAAACTTGTATATAAACAGTGACGTTTGCTGTCAATTTTAGTTGTTCTAAAATCTCTTTTTAACATAAATACACTCATAAAAAAAAATCGTACAAATAGTTGAAAATTTAGACACGACAACAGAAAATAGTACCTAAATTTGTGCCAGCACAACTTTCAATGAAGTTGAGAATTAGAGTGTGCTAAATTTAAGTGACCTAAATTTTGGAAGAACTAAATTTTAGTTGACACTTGCAGTTCAATTAGCTAAGAATTTAGTTAAGCCAACAGAAAATTTCTTCTAAACTAAGCCCTTCGGATCATACCATAAGCAAGTCCATACTTATTTCCTGGAATAAAAATGTTTGTTTTTATGGTGAAGTAAGATGACTAAGAACTTTAGCTAAATAACTGTTTTAAACGTAAGTAAGATAAAAAGTTAGTTTTCGTGCGCCCCGGTAGGCTAGTTGGTAGCGTGCTGGCTTATCAATGCGGGGGTCGTGGGTTCGATTCCCACCAGATGCACTGGTCTGTTTTCGCTACAACGCGCCGAAGGCCATAGTAGCAAGTGCTCGGTTAGGGTAATAGTATATAATTTGTAATTATATGATTATTAATTAATAAAATAAAAAATAAAAATAAAAGTTAGTTCAACTGAATTAGAAGACATTTAATGTAACATTTACTATTCTGGGCGCCGCACAGTGGCTGAAAATTTTGATTTCACTGGCCAAAAGTCCAATTTTCTTTTGTCACCGATTTTTATTTTTTTTTTTTTGTAAGAGAAGCAACACTTAGGAAATTCTTCCTATTTATTAATGTGCTGCTTGCTTTGGAAAGGGGTTAGTGGAGAGATGAAAGGTGGGGAGAGATGAAGGGCTTCAGATATGGCAACAATGTAATTGCGCGAGATGATAAGTCATAGAACAGTTGTTGCTCGCCACCTGATGGAGAGTTGGCGAACTTTTTGAAGCTATTTTTTTTTTGGTTCATAGCCCTGATTAATTATTTTACTTCGGTGGGGTTAAGTGCTATGGGAACACCGAAGGTGGGTGGGTAGCTAGTATGTCCAAATTAAGGTAGCCAAAAAATTAAGTTAAACTATTGCTAATTGTGGGTATGGCATGCTGTCAAACTTAACTGTTTTTTTTTTTATTTCAGAAAAAGGTGATTTTTTTGTTTTTTTTTTATCAAAAATAAATGGTTACTACTAGCAAGTTATCATCGATAATGACCTGCGGACTTTTTTATAAGGTTGATAGGATTGTTGTAAATAGTTGTTGTAAGTGATCACAGCACTTTATTATTAGGGTGTTCTGAAATATGTATTAAACTACAATATTTTTGTCAAATTTAAATTTCAGAGGAATAGAACTTCTAATGGAAACAAGTTGGCAAGAAACGTATACCACCCGGAGAAAGGTGAAAGTGTCCTCTTTAACCCTATAAAAATTCATATTTTCATATTAAAATAAAAAAAAAAATTCTAAATAATTGCGCTATGTTCAGCAGATTTATTTTGCTAAAATTAACAAATTTCTCAGAAATAATAAATTTTTCTGTAGTAATAGCAAAATTTTTAGATAATATTACTAACTTTTTTTTTAAGTGTAAATATTAGTCTAATGTAAACAAATTTGCAAATTTGACAGCAAAAATTGTTAGTTTTTAAGTAATAATAGCAAAATTTTCAGTTGATTTTACTATTTGTTTTTTTGAGTGTTAACATAAAAAACTCCCATTATGGCAAAAAATGTTTATAATTATTATTTAAATCCAAGTATGACATTTTTTAATAAATAAAAAATTAAAAAACCTATATTTCACGCTAAATGTTAAAAAAAAAACAAAAGTTCAACTTTGACCTTGAATTTCTTAAGAAGTGCTCAATCAATGTTAATGAAATTAAAACTGAGCCAAGTTCAACTAATTACCTGTCCTTTTTTTTTTTTTTTTTTTTTATAATTTAACCAATACTCAGGGGATGCCCCCTACTCATGCAGTGCATTGTATTGATCAGGAAAATAAGGTATGGGAAGGAGGAAAGAGGGAGTAGTGTTTGTGGATATTTGATTTAAATTTTTCTAAATTGTAAGTAACAGGGAAGACTTCTGCGGGAAGTTTGTTCCACATACGAATCGTTCGACTAAAAAACGAATTTTCTCTGTAATGCGTTGTGCGAAACACAGGACAATCAACTACAAACGGATGTGCTCTACTAGATAAGCGAGTATTACGAATAAAAACTCGGGCTCGTGGAATAAGTTCACTTATCTCAGATGAGCATCTCCCATGGTAATATCGATAGAAAAGTGACAAAAGTTACAGAATTTTGGCCAATGAAAAATAATTTTTAGCCACTGTGCGCCGTGCTTTTGGAAGGAGTAGGAATTTTAAAAATAAAAATCGACATATTTTTATTGAAGCAAAAATATTTTTAAAAAATATGATATCCCAAAAACAAAGAAATTTTGTACTGTTCTGACGAACTCTAATAAAAATATATTAGTATAAAATATTTTTAATTTTTTTAAAGCATATCTTATGGCTTTTGTAAATTTTAAATTTCATTGCAGCATTATCAGTAAAACCATTATAAAAAATTATTTTAAAAATCTAGATATTTAAAAATATCTATTTAATGAACAACAAAAAGAAATTAATTTAATTTTGTTGCATATTTCAAGATTTATATATTTTTTTGTAACAATTATATATTTGTTTATATAATGTCTAAAAAATTCTTTGAATAAAGAAATTATTTGCCAACAAGAGTTTTTTTTTTTTTTTTGTTGTTTGTGGAAATACATTACAAAGTGAGTGCAAAAAATATGTAAATTTTTTACTTAAACACTTAAAAAAAAAATATTTAAAATTCTATAAAGAATTTTTTTACAATTTATATAGAATAAAAATTTGGGAGATACTAAAAAAAACTTAACACAAGAAATAAACACATTTACATAAAAAATATTTTAAAATGTTTTACTTGCGTGTGTATAATAGGGTGGATTACGAACTGAAAATATTTGAATTGATATAATGGTTGCAAAATGGAAGCTGAATATAAAAAGGTATTGCTAAGTTTTATATTAACCCTTTTACTACTCCTGTATACTACAGTGAACACATTTTTGAAAAAATATAAAAAATATGACAACGCTGTAAAACTTATAAGTTGTGTTTAAATATGTCCACCTTCGGAGTTCCCATAGCACTTAACCCCACCGAAGTAAAATAATGAATCAGGGCTATGAAACAAAAAGCTTCAATAAATTCGCCAACTCTGCATCAGGTGGTGAGCAATAACTGTTCTAAGACTTATCTACTCGCAATTACAGTGTTGCCATGTTTGAAGCCCTTTATCTTGCACCACCTTTCATCTCTCCATTATCCCCTTTCCAAAGATAGCAACACATTAATTAAGAGGAAGAATTTCCTGAGTCTTTTTTAATAAAAAAAAAAAAAAAAAAAAAAAAGGCGTTCGTCTATAGACGAACAAAGCTAGAATGACGAAATTTGGCACGTAGCTTCATTGAATGATCAAAGCAACACCAAACAAAGCATTTTTGGTTAATCAAATGTTTTAGTGGAAAAAAGGGCTGACAAGTTTAAAAAATTCGGTTTTAGGGCCCATTTTTTGATGGGTAGGAAGCGGACGGGTAGGGACATACATGCACCAAATTTTTTCTAGTGAAAGTAGTGAAAGGGTAATTTGCAAATTTAAGCTGTTTTTCCTGCAAGTCATTTTAAACAAATTTTTGGTAGTTTTGGCAAAAAAAAATTTGCAATTTTTTTTTTGTAGCGTACAAAATAGCCCAGCAAAAAATTTCCAAAAAGGTAAGCGGGTTTGTAATCAAGCATTTTGGGCAGAACGCATTCCTTACTAGATTACCTACTCGATTCTTTTAACAGGACGTGAGACTGAAATAATTGATTCTTTAGAATTGATTATTTTTTTACCGAAGAACCATTTACTTTATATTTTTAAGAACTACATACATTTTTTAATAAAGAAATAGTTCCATTGTAAAACTACGAAGTACTTACACTAAAAAAATAAATAAATAGTTCCCTAGAAAAAATAAGAAGTACTTACATTTAAAAAAAAAGAAGTAGTTCCATAAGTAAATTCAACTTTTACTCACACGTGATTCTCCTAGGTCACTCAAATATAACGATCAAAACTCATACGGAAATAAAATCCTAAAAAGTGAAACATCGAATTGTTATGATAACACGGGTTTGTCATAATTTTGGAGCTATAAACCACGAAAATATAAATTAATATAAATAATATAAATACTAGTATACTCAGAAGATCTGACAAATGATTAGAAAAAATTTTGGAAGTTCATTTTTATCATCAAACTGGCAACTGTTGTAGATTCCCAATTAGTTTCGCAATCGTTAGAAAAGCTCAAAACACTTCAAAATCTCGGGCGTTATGGTGTAATGGTTAGCGCGTTGGACTGTTACACAGATGGTCCCGGGTTCGATTCCCGTTGACGACAACATCAATTTAGAAAAATAATATGTATGAGTTTTCTATCACTTATATGTATCGCAGCACCCACCTTCGGTGTTCCCATAGCACTTAACCCCACCGAAGTAAAATAATGAATCAGGGCTATGAAACAAAAAAGCTTCAATAAATTCGCCAACTCTACATCAGGTGGCGAGCAACAACTGTTCTAAGACTTATCTACTCGCGCAATTGCAGTGTTGACATGTTTTAAAGCCCTTCATCTTTCACCACCTTTCATCTCTCCACTATCTCCTTTCCAAAGAAAGCAACACATTAATTAATAGGAAGAATTTCCTGAGTGTTGCTTCTCATTTAAAAAAAAAAAAAAAAAATATAACTTTTATAAATTTGTTTCAAAGAAACCTAAATAATTTTCTTTATGAGGACTGTTTTTAATTAAACCTTTCCATTCATGGTATGAAATTTTAAATAAAATTTTACCAACAGCTCCATTAAATTAATTAAATGTTTAAATGGACGAGTTAAAAAGTAAAAATTCTTTAATATTATGCAGATAATTCTCTCAGTGTATTATCACTTATCTAGTAACTCTTGCGATTTTTGATATTAGAAAATATTGTTTCTGAGCCATTCCATGTCACACCGAACGATTTTTTACATCACGTTTTTTGTTTGCTTTGAATTTGGCAGACGTATTCTTATTTTTTTTTTTTTGTATTGGTATTTTTTGTTAAAAATTCTTTAATTAAAAATAGAATCCATCACCGTCCCACTCTAAAAATGTTTATTTAGTATAAGTGTTAGTGTCCGACCGAACAGTTCGGCCGAAAAACTATATTTTGTCGGTTTTTAGATATCTAGAGGCAATGATGACAAGTTTTGGTATTGGAAACATGTTTGTTGAACCGATTTAATTCGATTTTGAGTATAAAATTTAAGAGAAAAGCAGAAGTTTAGCTATAAAGTTAAAAGTTCGGCCGCCGAACTATTTTCGATTTGGCCGAACTTTCTGAGGCCGAACAGTGAATTCATTGCTTAACTACAAACTTTTCTTCAAATTTGACACTATAAATAGCATCTAATCAGTCCAATAAACATTTTTCCATCCGCCAAATTTGTCCATAATGCTTCAAAATACCGAATACAGACCAAATGCATTTTCTGGCCGAACTGTTCGGTCGGACACTAATAAGTGTATGTAGACTAACTACGGTGTCACTTTTTCGATCGATGTATATTGAAGAGCTAATAACATGGTAAAAAGAAGTAACAAATATTTGAGGAGGATCTTCAGTTACCTACCAGCGATTGAAGTGGCCGGTTTTAATGCATTTAGACCAAAAAAAGTTAAAATTTGTTTTCGAAATATGGCTTAAATGTTTCGTAGTACTTTGCTTGTGACGGGAAAAATATTTTTAAAATTTCTGTAGAGTAATTTTGGTCCGCAAAAGATTTTTTAATTTAGACCAACTACAATTTTTATTCTTTTTTTTTAATTTAAAAAAAATATAGAGAATTGAAATTGTACTTGCTTAAAACTAAAAAATTCTATGGGGGACCAAAATTACTCTACAGAAAACTTAAAAATATTTTTTCAGTATTAAGTCAAAAATTACGAAACTTTTGTGCACCATTTTGAAAAAATCGAAACTTTTTTTTGATCAAAATGCATTACAGCCTGTAACTTCAAATGCGGGAAGGGAACTGAAGATCCACTCAAAAAATGTGTACGTATTTTTCCATATTTAGCACTTTGTAGACGCTGACACATTATTTTTTGGTGGGGACAATACAAAAAAAAGAAAAAAAATAGGAAAGTGAGAACATAAATATCTAAATACATTTAGAAATAGTAGTGTACACTACCAAATCAGCCATTAAAACCGGCCTACTAGTTTTTAACGTTCATCAATTTACATTTCGGAAAATTGTTCATATTTTTTTTTAAGTTTTAAACACAAATAACTAATTTAGATTTTTTTTTGATTTTTTCCCAAAACTAAATATCAAATATTTTTGAAATAAAAATACGTCTGCCAAATTTCAAAGCCAACAAAAATCGTGATGTAAAAAATCGTTAGGTTTGACATGGAATAACTCTGACTGAGTTCAAAAAAAAAAAAAAAAAAATTTTATCAAATGTATTTTGACTCTTTAAAGGTGATAGCAGTCTTAAAAATGCCTTCCAAATGAAAGATATTTTAAAGATTTATCTTAACAAAAATTTATTTAACGGTAATATATTGCTTTTTCGAAAGTTTAAACTTGGAAAAATTTTAATTTTTATTTTTAAAGTCAATAAATAACCCTTAACTATTAATTTGTACACCGAGAAAGTTGTTACTATGCCTGATTGACTATTAATTTATAATATTTTTTAAAAAAAAGAACAAGAAAAATAAATAAAAATTAGCATGTTCCATGACCTCCTAAATTCATTCAGAAATCTGCAAAAATTCTCTAAAATCTTTTAAACCATAAGCCTTCATATTTTGCAATTCATAGTTGCAATTATCAAAAAAATGGTTTTCGGTCAAACGACTTAAATTATGGTCAAACGACCTAATATCAATCCGAAATTTTTTACCCCACCCTAGTTAAATTCAACTACTTCGTGATCCTCCCTGATGTGCAAATACATAGTAGCATACGTTTGCATAAAGTGACTTAAATATTTGGGGAAAAAGTAATTTCGAAGTTAAAAATTAAAGTTAAAAATCTGACATTTTAATCCGATAAAAATTAACTAACAAATACAGTAAAAACAACTAACAAATGCAGTAAAATTTGCCGTAGAAAATTTCTTAATTTTACTTAAAACAAATATCGTAAATACAATCGACGTAGACACTAGGTGTGTACCGAATAGAGCACTTTTTCGAATTAGATGTAGGAATAGCACTTAATCGACGCGTATTAAAGAGCTGCATACAACTAAAAAAAAATTGAAGTAAATCTTCAGTTCCCTACCAGCAATTAAAGTTACCGGTTGTGGTGCATTTGGACCAAAAAAAAGTTTCGGATTTTTTTTTTTCGATATGGGACTCAAAAGTTTCGTAATTTTTTGGCTTAGGTTAGACTAGAGTGGCACTATGCACCGCGACCAGAAGTTGGTATTTTGTCCTTCAAATTTTTTTTGTGTTTTTACTGGAAAAATATTTTAAAAATTCTGTAGAGTAATTTTGATCCATCAGAGGATATCCAACTTTCATTGTCAACTTTAAGATGTAACAATTATAAAATTAGTTACACGTCACGTAGATTCATAATACACTGATAGAAAAAAATTACTAAAATTGTTTACTAAAACTTCTAAACTACTAAAACTACTGCTAATATTAGCAGATTTGTTTTGCTAAATCTTAGTAAGATAAGAAGAGAAAAAAATCTACAAATATTTAGTTATATTTGAGCTAAATTTTAGTTAATTGAAAGTAACAAATTAATGTGCTAAAATCACAAATAAATTTTGCTAAAAATTAGTAGGCAAAAAAAATCATAAAAAATGTGAAATTTTCAGTTTTTTCTTAGATTTTTTTTAATAAAAATCTGCTCTTCTGAAGTCACCAATTAACAATTATTTTGCAAAAAATTCTGTTGATTTTAGCAAAATATATTGCTATTTTCCTTCTACAAAATTTAAAGTAAATATAGAAAAAATCGTTGTTTGCTGCTTTTAGTCAACAAATATTTAGTAAACATTCTTGCTAATTTTGGCAGACTAAATTGCTATTTTCAATTAACGAAAATTCAACTCGAGTATAACTAAAATTGTTTAACGTTAACAGGTTTATGTTTGCTGTTCATATTTTATTAACATTTATCAAAATAATCTGTTAATTTTAGCAGTTCTTTTTGCAACGTCAGTTTTAACTAATCTTTAGTAGCTTTTCCTGCTATTTTCACTGGTATATTTCTATGAGTCTAGATATATTTAAATATGAATGAAGTAAAATATTCAACGAATATTTTCATCAAAACTAATACAAGTTACACAATTAAACTTTCTGGATCAATAGAGAAATATCTAACTTTTTTATTATATAAAAGAAAAATCCACAAAAATTTGTCAATATTTAACCACGTCTACTTCGCCCAGTTTTTGGAAAAATTTAAAAAGTTGTTCCATTTTGTTTGTTGGCTATAGGAGAGCAAATACGGGGGCGGTCTCAAAACTAGCCAACCTTTGAAAAAAATTACTTTAGTGAAAAGTGGCAACCTTAAAGACATCAGTTTTAATTTTTAAGGCGCCACGTTGTTCATTATTTTTTTTTAACCATCAAAAATAAAAGATGTCAGTGAATTGGTAAACATGGAAAAATTTGGTACACGTTATATAATTCAATACTTTCATTTGAAAGGTCTCAGTCCAAAAAATAGTAAAGCAGAGCTAGATTCTAATCTGGGGGAGTCCGCTCCTTTGTTTACGACTATAACATATTGAGTGGCCATGTTTAAAGGAGGGCGTACGAGCTGATAAGACAAACACCGTAGTGGTCGACCAATTGAGGTGTCCACGCTAGAAACTGTGTTTAAGAAAATCCACAAAATGGTATTGGATGATCGTTGGCTGAAGATTCATGATCTGGGTGAAATGATAGGCCTTTTAACACATTTAAAATTGCGATGATCAAAATCAATGAATGAAAGTTCGAATTGCTTCATCACACACTTATTCACTAGATTTAGCTCAATCGGATTTTTTTATTTCCAAATTTGAAAAAATGGCTCCATGGTGAAAGATTTGCCAAAAATTAAGAGGTGGAGGCTGCTTTTGATGGCTTGTTTAAGGAGCTAGACAGTTCTTACTATAAACAGGATATCGATGCTATTTAATATCGCAGGGAAAAAGTGTACCGAGCTAAAAGGAGATTATATTGAGAAATAAAAAAAATTGTTAGGTCGGCTAATTTTGGACTGCCCTCGCAATGTTAGTTTTGGCATTGCTGCTATATACTTGTTCCTGCAGCAGGACAGTTGGCTTGGAAAGAGCCATATACAGATTAAAACTGTTTCCCTAACCAATACAAATACAAAGAGTTTATGAATGTATATAAAAATTGTATTTAAATATAAATGTGTTACAAATAAGTGCTGTTATCATGTGTTATTATTTACAGCATCCTATTGGAATTGATAAAACTATGAAAATGTACTGAATTCGGGGTTTTAAAGCTGAAAAACGAAAAAAAAAATCTGTTTTATATTTGTCTATTTGTTTCACACTAAAGATACACTCCAGTAAGCATTATCTAGTTTGTTTTTCATGTGTTTTTTTTTCCAAAAAAAAACTTAAGCCAAGACAAAAACAAAAGCCAAGTGTTTTTTGGCTAATATGTAACACAAAGTTAAAAATATTTCAACAAAAACAGAATTCAGTTTCCTGTTTATGCTTTATTTATGATTTTGAAAAAAAAAAAATATACAAATTTTGAAGCTGAAGTTTTGTTATTATATTATGTTATGATAAAGAGTTAACCAAGTTAGCCATGTTATGTTGAAGAGTTTTAACCAAGTTTTTTTTTTTAGCAAAAACAAATAATAGTAAGGAGAGTAGCATCCTTCGAAAAAGTAGTTGTTGAAATATATCATATGTTACAAATGATTTTACCGAATTTATAAGAGAAATAACTTAATGTTTTTTAGCCATAAACTTTAATGGGTATTTTTCTAAAAAGCAGAATCAGTTGTTGGTCTGGTATTAAAAAAATTAAATTCTACCCCAACATATAGTCGTAGTTGCTCCACTCATAGAACTAAACCTATAAAAATAGCAGAAAAAGCTACTAAAAATAAGTTAAAAATTACTTTGCAGAAAAAACTGCTAAATTTAGCAATTTTTTTTTTTTGTAAAATATTAATGAAATTAGAACAGCAAAAATAAATCTGTTAGCTTAACATAATTTTAGTTATATTTGATGATAATTTTAGTTAATTGAAAATAGCATTTTACTCTCTAAAATTAGCAAAAACTTTTACTAAATATTTGTAGACTCAAAATAGCAAACAAAAACTGTAATATTACCAACATGGATGCTATATTTAGCTCAAATAAAAGTTTACTTTACTAAAATCAACAGAAATTTTTGCTAAAAAATTGTAGATTTTATTAATTTTTCAACTTTTATTTGCACTAAGAAAAACTGGATAAAAACATCACATTTTTATGAGTTTTTTGTCTACTAATATTTAGTAAATGTTTTTGCTATTTCAGCAGATTATTTTGTTACTTTCAATTCACTTAAACTTATCTCAAGTATAACTTAATATTTGTAAATTCAACAGATATAATATAAATATTTGTATATACATAAGTGGTTGTACATATACAGAGCTTCAAAGAATGAATTCTATTTTGAAAAAATAAAATCGGATTTTTTTAATTCGATTATTCAATCGCAGAGAATTCATTCTTTGGAATTCACTAGTGTGGAATTCAATTAATTTAGCTCATTCGATAGTATCAATTATTGAATTCAATCATTGGGAATTCAATCGTTGGGAACTCAATCGTTGGGAATTCAATCATTGCGAATTCAATAATTGGGAATTCAATATTTTTTATTCAATTGATTTACAATTTGGGAATTGCCGAAATCGGCGAAACTGAAAAACATCGACAGAATTGAAAAAAATCGCTAAAATTGAAAAAAAAAATAGTTAAAATTAAAAAAATTCCCAAAAATTTAAAACAATCTCTAAAATTGAAAAAATCGCCAAAAATGTAAAAACTCACTTAAATTGAAAACAATAGACAAAATTTAAAAAAATGTCCAATATTAAAAAAAAGTAAAATTTGCCAAAATCGAAAAATCGACAAAATTTAAAAAAATTGCCAAAAATAAAAAATATCGCCAAAAAATGAGAAAAATTGCTAAAAGTGCAAACATCGTCAAAATAAAAACAACAAAATTTAAAAACGGCAAAAGTAAAAAATCGCGAAAATTAAACAAAAAAAAACAATAATTGATAAAAAAAATAGCTCAAATTGGAAAAAGTTGTCCGTGTCATTTATTTGTCTCTGTTAGTTTTTGAAACATAGGCGATGTTTCAAATAATATCTGCGATGCTTACTCTTCGACAAAAAAAAAAATGCGATTTACGAATCTAGCCAATCAAATGGTCTACTGGTCTTTTAACACCATTGTGAAACCGATGGTCACATACGCCTCTTTGGCGTGGTGGACAAAGGTTGAACAACTCGGGGCTCAGATGACTCTTAAGAGGATTTATCGACTGGCATGTATTGGTATCACTGGTGCCTCAAAATCATGTCCGACAGATGCCATTGGAGTCATGCTGGGTATTCCTCCTTTGCATATTTCTGTAAAGGAGAACGCGTGCATGGGATCCCTAAGGCTGCGGGAGATTGGCAGCATGAGGAGTGGGGATCTGAAGGGGCATCTTGAGATTGCGAAAATGTTCGCTGATGACCCGGTTATTAGGGTCAGTGACAAGATACTGCCTGTGCAAGTATTTGTTAGGCACTTTGTTGTTGTGATTTTCGACAGGAGCATGTGGTTGAATGGATCTTGGGTACCGGAGGTTGGTGCACAGGTCTGGTTCACGGATGGCTCGAAACAGTCGAACATGGATACGGGGGCGGGTGTCGTCGGACCCGGATTTCAGCGTGCTCTGCCCATGGGCAAATATCCCTCCGTTTTTCAGGCTGAGGTCTTCGCTATCTGTATCTGTGTGGAAGAGTGTCTGCGGAGGAGGACACGGGGGGCCACGATCTACATTCTATCTGACAGTCAAGCGGCACTTGTTGCCTTGAGGGCTCAAGATGTGTCGTCGGGTCTGGTTAAGGAATGTATCGACTCTCTAAATCGTCTAGGACTTAACAACTCCTTGACACTGGGCTGGGTTCCAGGCCATGAGGGGCATGAGGGCAACGAACGGGCTGACTGTTTAGCCAACTGCGGAGCTCGTCGACAATTCATTGGCCCGGAACCCTTCTGTGGCGTACCCAATGGGTATGTCAGAGAGAAGCTCAGAAGATGGAGGGAGTGGGAGTTTGGGGCCTATTGGGCCAGATCGCCTGGGCAGCGACAGGCGAGGCTGTTTATATCTCCCTCTGGGGAGAGGTCGCGGAAACTCTTGTCCATGACGAGGGGCGAACTAAGGACCGTAACGGGTTACCTCACAGGACACTGTGGCCTTAGGTATCAATTGTACAAGATAGGACGATCCTCTACGGATACGTGCAGGTTTTGTGAATTGGAACCCGAGTCCTCTGAGCATGTTCTCTGCAAATGTCCGAGGCTCTCCGACAGGAGGGTGCGTTATTTTGGTGATCGAATAGTGACGCCATCGGAAGTTTGGAACTGTTCATCTGGTAGGATAATTGGCTTCGTAGGGAGCCTGAACCTATAGGGTGTATTCGCTGGCAGCACAAAATACCAATTTCTGGTCGCAGTGCATAGTGCCACTATAATCTAATCTAATCAAATCGAAATTTAGGATCGTTGTAGGGGTAATTGGGTTGAGTTTTGAACAATGGTGCAACCATTTTTCCTCCAGCTCCATTAGTTTTCGAAATATGTACCTTTTAAAAATCGACTAAAAACTTCCGTCTATAACTCAAAAAATAAAAGAGCTACTGGAAAAATGGTGTTCAAAACTCAACCCCAATACTGGTCCTAAGTTTCGACCTGATTGGCTAGGTTCTTAGATCGCGTTTTTCTCGAAAACAAAGCATCGCAAAGCAAAAAGAGAACTTATTTGGAACATCGCCTGTGTTTCGAAAACTAATAAAGATAAATGTACATTTACAACTATTTTAAATTTCTTGTCAATATTTTTAATTTTTTAAATTTTAGCTTTCCAATTTAAAAATTTCTTCATTTATGGCAATTTTTTTTCCCAATATTTTATTTTGAAATTTTTTTCATTTTTAGCTTTTTTCGAATTTTTGGCAATTTTTTTAATTTTAACGATTTTTTTTAATTTTTGACGTTTTTTTTTATTTTAGGGATTTTTCTAATTTTTTGGCGATTTTTTAAATTTTAGCGATTTTTTTAATTTTTTATCGATTTTCTTTAAATTTTAGCGTTTTTTTTTTCAAATTTGGAGATTTTTTTAATTTACTGATTTTTTTTTTTTTATTAATTTTAACGTTTTTTTTTAATTTTTTTTAAGATTTTTTAAATTTTAACGATTTTTGGTGATTTTTTTTTAATTTTGGCATTTTTTTTTCAATATTGGCGATATTTTTAAATCGATTGAGTAAAAACGGACTGAATAAATCGAATAAAAATTTAATTCTTTAAAGCTCTGTACATAAATTATAATTTGAAAATATTTTTCCACAATTAGGCTGCAAACACTTGGAAATAAACGTTTTTGGTACATTAGGAAGTTTTTTAATTCACTTTCACAAATATTTAATTTACAAATTTTTTTTTCATTAAAATTCTCAATAAATTAAATTTTTTATATTTTTTTAGCTTTTTTTTAATTTGCTCTCTTTTTTTTGCAATTTAAAAATGTCAACATATTTATTACTATTATAAGTTAGTATATTTACAAACTTTGTGCGTAAAAATTTAAAAATGTATTATGAATAGTGGCAGACCGAGCTTACTTTTTTTGGCCGACGCTGAAGCCGTAGCCAAACTTTGGCCAAATTTTCAATGTTTAGCTGAAGCCGTACCCGAACTTTTAAATTTGAATAAAACGTGAATTCCGGTTAATTTTGATAACAAAATTAGTTTAAAGTAAAACAAAAAATATTTAAACATGAGTAAATCTCAAAAAAAACCATATTTTGATTTTTTTTTTTTCAAAAATAAGAAATAATGAGTTCAAATATTTTATGACGTCTTTTGAAAAAAAAAGTTTGAACTTTTTTATTTTTTATAAAATATATAAAGAATTTAATACAACTTCTTCTGTTTTTACTCGAAATCAAAGAATATAATCTGATAATGTACTCGTTTCTTTCAAATACTCGGGTTTCGGCCAAAATTTGGATGAACGAAGAACTAGGCCGAACATCACTTTTTGGTCAAACTCCGAATCCGAATAATCGGTCGGACACTAACTATGAAATTAATTTTAATGAAATCATATTTTGTTTGTCAACAAAATAAAAATCTCATCTCAATTATATAATTTTTTTATATTCATTTATTTATAAGTTTAATTTTTGTGGTTTTAAAAGTTGTATAAAAAAGTGTATATTTTGATAAATGTTCTATTACCAAACCGCTTTGACGAAAATAGTTTAAATAGTTGAAAGCATTACACACACTGCCTCGTTTTTAAATTTTTTTGTGATTTTTAATAGAATTATAGCCTTTTTAAAGGATATATGACAGCTGTACGAGTCCTTGCTGCGATTAACATGAAAATTGGTACAAACATTCCATGATTCCATTTCAAGAATAATAACCAGTTTTTAAAACATTGTAAGGTGAGTTATAGCTTGTATTCAAAATTTACAAAATACAGGATATATGGAAAGAGTGCATGTCCTTGCAAATATACTGTAAAAAAAAACTCTTTTATATTGTTATCAAAATTTAAAACAAAACTTTAACAATCGAATGTTTTTCAAACATATATCCTTTTTGTAATAAAGGATAAATGACAGCTAAACGAGTCCTTGCTGCTATCAAAATCTAAATTGGCTGTTTGAGCCAATGCTTCATTTCTAGAACAATAACCAATTTTTACTACATTTTAAGGAGAATTGTAGCTTTTATACAAAATTCGAAGTTTAGTTTGTGTGGGAGGTGTTCGTATCCTGCAGCCGATGTTCTCAAACATTATGTTTTTTTTTTATAATTTTGCCAACAAAAAAAAACAGCATGTTAATTTTTATGCAAATACGACAACTCGTTCTACTGTGAGGAGCGACCTGCGGTAAATTCTAGTTGACTATAATACATCAAGCGCGGATCCAGGAAAAGGTTTTGGGGAGGGAACTTAGAGTATATTTAATTAATTTTTTAAATCATTTTTACATTTTTGTATTGAAAAATATTATATTTGGGGGATTAAATTTCCCATTACCACCCCTCCCCACCACCGCTGAAACCACGCCTGTGATACTTAACTATGAGATTTGCAAAGTTCAGTGTTTATGACTTTGAATAGGATATTTTCAGAGAAAACTACAACTTTTCTCATCAACTGTTTCTATCTAACGAACTTTAAGTAGTTTTATTTGCAAAGCATTACCTTATTGTCATTTACTTTGAATTTTGTATATTTGTTGACATTTTTGCTGATGTTAGTAAAAACAGAGAAGAACAGAGAAAGTAAGAAAATCCTTTTTAAATCAGACCACATTTTGCATACTGTTTACAATAATCGAATTTTCTGCATGATTTTAATGAATTTTTGCTTAGAAGCAAAGAACTGAAACTCGTCCATTGAAACTTTTGCTTGAACTAATGCAAGTTTGCATACAATTTTAAGGAAATAGAACTTTATTTATTAAAAGTTTGATTCACTTTAAACACACAGTTTCAAAAAAGGTTGGAACTTTTCATTAATTTTCAGAAATGTTTTGTTCTATTTGTGAAGAAAAGTTTCATTAGTTTAATGAAACTTTTCAATATTTTTCGTCCACATAAATTCTCTCTGTGTACTTATATCTACAATAACTATTGTAAAGTCCAAGTAGGGTAGTAGTTAAAATATTTATCGTAATTGTTTGCATTTTCATTTTCTTGGCTTTGAGTTCAGGTTTTAGTTTGAGAAAATCTCTAAATAGAATTTCTTAGAAAAGTAAATTTGAAATAAATTTTTTTATTTACATTTTAATATTGCATGTATATGGTTTGGTTAAAAGCAAATGGACATATTTATAATTTAATTACTTAAAATTTAAAATTTAAAGTTGGTAATGTCGTTTTCCATTTAATATATCGTTATTTTTTGTTTCATTCAAACATTTTTGTGTATATATATGCTAAGACGGTATTTTTCGAAATTCCTAAGCGGATGTGTAATAACGGGAAAAGTCTTCTCCTTGGCGGCCTGGATAAACCAATTGGGATAAAAAGCGGAAATTTTCAATGTGTGTTCTTTCGGATATGACCCAACTCCATGGTATGGTACTTTTGGGAATTTTGCGTAGAAACGTGGTAAAATAGGGGATAATAGGGGGGGGGGGAGTCTCCCCCTTGTCAGACTGAATAAACCTTTACAGCGAGGAATTTGGTATCACGATTAGAACTTAGAATCGAAAGTAGGACTAAAAGTTAAAAAAAGTCTCCCCTTTAGCGGCCTTGGCAAAACCTAATAACTTAAGATTTGGTATGTACGTTTCAGGATTAGAAATCTGTATAGAGCGGACATCTGAATTGACGAGATTTTTTTAAATTCACACGAGAAGAGGCAAAAAGGCGAAAGTCTCGTTTTTTTGCTTAACCAGGACTAGACATCTGTATAGAGCGGATTTATGGAAATTCGGTATGTGGGTACTTAACACAAGCAGACATTAGCATAGAGCGTATTTTTGGAAATTTTTACAAGAAGCTCTATAAATGGTAAGTCTCCTACTTGGCGACCTGCCCAAATACCTTTCGACAGAAATTTGGAATTTCAAATGTATGTCAAGGATAGTGGCAAAAGTATATAAATATATCCCTCCTTTAACCGCCTAAGGGAGGATCATGAAATATGCTATGTGAGTTCCTGATCCCGCGTAGACTACCACTTAGAAGAGATTTTGGAAATTCCTGCGGGGAGGGTCAAAAAGGGGTATAGTCTGCGCCTT
The DNA here is from genome assembly GCA_021234595.1 of Delia radicum. NCBI lineage: Eukaryota > Metazoa > Arthropoda > Insecta > Diptera > Anthomyiidae > Delia > Delia radicum. Next base: position 188,834,602 of record CM037854.1, read on the forward strand.
GACGGCCTGGAAAAACCGCTTATGAGACGCACCTAAAATTTGGTGTTGGCCTTTAATGGCTAAAAGTTTGAAATTTAAATAAAATATTCCTTGGAATATGTCATAAATTACTGTTAAGGTTCTTTTAAAATGCTCACAAGGAACGTTATAAAAACAAATGCTAAAAAATAAAATTTATTAAGCGTTCTTCCATCGCCTTTGATGAAATTTTTGGAAATTCTTGCAAAGAGGGGTGAAAAGTATCCCCACTTACGGCATGCTAATATCCTTTTAGTAATAAACCTAAACTTTAAATATGTTTTCACTGTTGTATGGGCTATTTCACTGATATGTTAGATTTCGGAGCTTTTGAAAATAACGACGTTAAATATGGGATTATTTAGGGATTTTATTTTTCTGCTCCTTTATTTAGCGGTTTTATATTCTGCTCCTAAACGCCGCTAAAGTAATGATCTTAAAAATTTGTTTGTCAATGTACTAGGCATAAAGCGTTAAATGTAGGAACTTATTATTTGGTTCAGGCATCCGCTAAAACTTTGTAATAAAAAATGTTTACAGGAATGGACAAAAAGAGCAAGTCTTCCTCTTAACGTCCGATACAAAAGATTTAGCCAAATAGTCTGAAATTTAAAATATATATATTTTCTGTTTTTGAGGTATGAGTTGATATATTGAATGTATATTTTGGATTTTTAAAAAATTCTTTGTATAAACGGCGTTAAATACATTCCACCTTTACTGGCCTATGAAATCCCATTAAGGTAGAAATCGATAACTTTAAATCACAAAACCATCCACTTAATTTATTGAAACTAATTCATTAAAAAATAATTAACTTTAAATCCTAATATATTTCAATTAATAAAAATACACTCAAAAAAAAAGTTAGTTCTAAAATCTATTAAACGGATTCTAATTCAGTTGAGCTTATTTTTCCTGACCTTATTTTACCTCAATACCAAATTTCATCCGTATTTGAACTAAGTTCTCGACCCAAAATTTAGTAATTCGTGACTCATATTTTGTTTTTTTAGTATACCGGTAACGAAGTATCGGGCTTTTAAGCTTGTTTTTCAAATTCTTTTGCAGTTTTTTTTTTGTGTGTTTTTCTGTCGAGCTTTTAATGTTAATGGTGTCATGTTGTTTTAACTGTACTGCTTCTGCACTCTTGACATTTTCAACCATTTTTTTTTTTTTTGTGTATCTTTGTTTTAGTTAAAATAAATGAAAAACTAAAAGAAAAACTTATGTAAAAAAAAGAGAATTTTATTAAATTTTCATATTTTTTTTATACAAATGTCAAGTAAATTTAATTTATTCAATAGTTTGTTAACAAAAGTTTTTTATTATTTATTTCTAACTGCAGTAGTATATATTTGAATTAGCGGTAAAAGTTTATGTACAGAAGAAAAGTATATAAATGAAAACCATATACTTCAAATGAAAAAAGTTGGTAAAAATTTTAGAAAACAGAAGGATTTTATTTATTTTTAAACAACATTTAGTTATTCGTGGAATTGTAGATGAATTATACATTTGATAAATACACTAAGAGAATTATCTTCACTTCAGTAATGAATTTCTTCATAGCTTTAATGAAAATTTTCATTGGAACTCGTCCATTTAAACTTTTTATAGTATCTATGAGACAGGTTTCATTAAAGTTAATGTTTATGAAATGTTTGTAGAATCAATGAAAATCTTCATTAAACTAATGAATCGTTCCGGCAATCAAGCGTTTATAGAATTTTATTTTTTAATATGAAGAAGTTACATTGAATTAACAAAACTCTTCGTGAATGTCTTAAAAATGCATTGGAACCAGACTTGGGCGACGTCAATTACATTTCGCAATCATTCACCTGTGAAAGTTTTCTTTATCATTAATAATTTCAGACCTACGCCCACACTTGTGAGCGTAAACGCTTCCTTGGAAACTTTGTATAAAAATGGTAATACCAATCTGGGTATTTTATTTACAGAGCAATTTCTATTACTCAATTACATTCAATTACATGTAACTAGACGTTAAAAAGTAATTGGGCTGTAAATAAATGCACAAATATTAGTTGTATGTCCCATGTATGGTGTTGACAAAATTTAAAATTTTCCATGGAAGCGTTTAAGCCGAAAAGTGTGACCGTAGGTCAGAAATTATTAATGATATAGAAAAATTTCACAAGTTAATGATTGTGAAATGTAATTAATGTTGCCCAAGTCTGACTGGAACTCAGCCAATGAACGAACAGCTTAGTATGATTTTTTGACAATATTGTCAAAAATAATTTTAATTATACTTTTGTTTGATTTCAAACTCACTTTCAGTTAAATGTATTAAATGTTTAATTGAAAATTAATTTGGTGTGCACAAAATTCCCAGTTTTTAGAACCCAAAATGGCAATGAAAACAATTCCAAAATAAAAAAACACCAAAATTAAAAAAATCCCCAAATTTAAAAAATCGACTAAATTAAAAAATTCGCATATGGGCATTTGCTCCGAATGGTCAACCAGGATCGAAAAGTAAAATGTTGATAATCATCGTGTTTTATTGTTTAGAATTATAAAAAAAGTCTATGTTTTTTTACAATAGAATGGTTTCGCAGCATATCTCAGCTGTTTTACTTGAGGAAATTGGGCTGGAAACTGGAAACTTTTATATTTTCTTTTCAAGCTACTTCTAAAGACATTTTTATATTTAATTATTTTACATGCAAAAAATATGTTATGTTTGCACTCTTTCTTTAAAATCTCTCTATTATAATCAATTAAGAAGAAACGGTTAATTTTTACTTTGTTTCTTATTTATGTTTTAACCGTACGTTCGCGAACTTTTTTTTTATTTGCAAAATTTACGTTCGCGATCGTGAGTAAATTTTTTTCATAAACAATGAATTTATTTTCTTAAAACGCAAATATACTTTCGTCGATGGGTAAAACATGTAATAAATCGCAAAATAAAATAAAAGCGTTATATTAACAAAATTGAAAGCGATCCACAAAAACTAAAAATTGTACGTGAAAGAGCTGCTGAGGGGATGCGAAAACGACGATTAGCATTAACAAAATATAAAAAGGTTTTAGAATAAATGCATGAATAAGAACGAGCAAGGTTGAAAGAATACCGACAAAAGAAGAAAAATGAAGCTCAACAAGCAGAAGAAAATGAAGCGTATTCGTGTAAACAAACTCTGGAAAAATCAATGAAAAAGTCTGAAAGGGCATTACCAAGTGATTTGAAAAAAAATTGTTATAGGTGTTACTACAGACTATAAATTGAAAATGCATGGTTATAATAATAAAAAAAAAAAACATATGGAAAAATCGTACCGGTACTTAAGCCAATTAAACAAAAACCAATAGAGATATTTTATTGTGTAAATACTGGATTGAGACCTACATTAATACACTTTTAAAATAAACTAATCGCTTTTGAATATTCCGTTAAATTTCGCAGATTTTTACATTTCACTACTGTCAGCCAAAGTTGACTTCTATTTTGCGTACGTTCGTGACCACATGTTTATTAGAGTGACTCAAGTTGTATGGAAGCGAAATTCGTGCAAGGTGTACCCCCCTCAAAATGAACATTGGTATTTTTTATGATGACATCTAAAATATTTCGGCTCTAGCTTTGAGCTCTCGTGAGCTGGACCATTTTGAAAAAGGGTAAATTTTTGCATGTTCTGTTAATTCAAGAATCTGTTTCCTTACCAACATATACAATATGGGCATCATAAGAAAGGTTTTTTTAAGGCGCGTTCAACTGTATATACAATTTGTCTAAGAACGATCATCCATGTCCTTTTTTTAAGGATATTCTGTAAAAAAAACGGTTTTTGAATTTTTGTTCGGGGTTGTTTGTAATAAAAATGCCAAATTAACATATTTCAATCTTAAGTCGATTTAATTAAATACGGGTCTCAGCTTTTTTTGAAATTCGTGCTAGTTCGCGTTTTGACAAAAATGCAATGGGGTGGTAACTTTTCGTTTTAAATAGGTCAATATGGGTATCAAATTTTTTCTTTTGCCAAGGACATCATCTTTGTATGTAAATAATTTAGATTTTTGCAAATTAGATGCATTTTACACGGTGCTCTGGAATATATATAAATGTAATTTTGTGGTAACTCTAATATGATAGCGAATTTAGTTTCTAGATCATGTATGGATGAAAATAGGACTAAAGAAAGAAAAAAAAATGATCCACGACTTTTTGGCGGCATATTTTTTTCACAAATTAAAAATTACAGACTATCCTTAAAAAAAGAACATGGATGATCATCCTTGGACAAATTGTATATATAGTTGGACGCGCCTCAAAAAAACCTTTCTTATGATACCCATATTGTATATGTTGGTAAGGAAACAGATTCTCAAATTAACAAGACATGCAAAAATAGACCCATTTTCAAAATGGTCCAGCTCACAAGAGGTCAAAGCTGGAGCCGAAATATTTTAAATGTCATCTTAAAAAAGTCCAAGGTTCATTTTTAGGAGGGTACATCGAGCACTTTTTTTGGTGAGTCGCTCTAATGTTAATAACTATCATTATGAAAACATAAACTCGATGAAATCCATCTTTTGCACTACACATAGAGCTACCAAAATGCTATCGAATCGCAAAAAAAATGCTAGGAAAAGTTTGGTTTTCTATATTCTTTGTACATCAAAACCGTACGAACGTACGTTCGTGAACCCAATAAATGCCCATAAAAAAGCGTTAAAATTAAAAAAAAGTGCTAAAAATTAAAAAAAAAAATCTTTAGAATCGCAAAAAAAATGCTAGGAAAAGTTTGGTTTTCTATATTCTTTGTATATCAAAACCGTACGAATGTACGTTCGTGAACCCAATAAATGCCCATAAAAAAGCGTTAAAATTAAAAAAAGTGCTAAAAATTAAAAAAAAAATAAATCTTTACAATTAAAAACAATGCTAAAATTGAAAGAAAAATCGCTAAATGTAAATAATTTTTAGTTTTTTTTTAATTGTAACTTTTTTTTTAAAATTTTACTATTTTTTTTTTTCAATTTGAGCGTTTTTTTCAAATTTTTGCGATTTTTTTTTAAAGTTTCAGATCTGATCAAAATAGTTCTAAGCTGTATATGAATTTCTAAAAATGGCATATAATAAAAGTTTTTATTCTAAATGTCACACGCCCTTTGAGAAGAAGGCGATGTGTACTAAAACGGACACCACATTTTTATAGACTTGCACTTTATTTTGTCCGGTACTGTAGTTTAAGAATGAAAGTGAACTAAATGAAGCTGCAAACTATGATGATACATAAACAAACATAATGCCCAACTGTAAAGGTTAGATTAGGCTTTTGATTTGCACTTTATTTTGTCCAATAGTGTATTTCATGCTTCTAGTTCACTCGTCCAACCTCAAAATGTTTTTTTTTTCAATTGTTCATAAGATTATATTGCAAATTAGAAATAATCATTTGAAAACGAACTAGTTCATGAACGAAATGAACTAAAATGCCCAACTCAAATTACGTTAAAGGCTAGAAAGGGATGAAAGGGATTAAATCGTTCGATTTTTTTTTTGTGATTTTTATCCACTATTTAATTATTAAATTTAAATTAGTTCGATTTAACAAATTTTTAACAATTTTTTTAAATTTACGATGACCAAACTTTTAGATTTTAAAAAAGACTTATTTTATTTAAAAAAAGGTAAAAAAGATTTTTTAAAAAAAATATCTGTTTAGTTTTAAATGTCCACATTTACATTTTTGATAGTTTTTTTTTAAAATTTGTAAAAAAAAACCCGATTATTCGAACCGGTTTTTAATTTAAAAATCAAAAAAAAATAACTTACGAAAGGGTTAGCTGTCAAACTAACTGTCATACAGCGCTTAGTTTTTGATATTTATGATCAATAAACTCTGGCAAATCATCATGAATAGATTCACGCTTGAACAACGTCACCAAATTATCCAAATTTACTTTGAAAATCAGTCATCGATTCGATGATTGCTCATTTTTGGCTTAACGCATACGGAGTGAGACCAATCTACGAGAAGTCCTACAGAATCAACAGACTGCACCGTTTGGTGGGGTTTACACGCTGGTGGCATCATCGGACCTTATTTCTTTAAAAATAAAGCCGGAGCTCGAGTTACTGTCAATGGAGATTGTTACCGCACCACGGTCAATGATTTTTTGTTTGAAAATATTGATGACATTGAGTCGGGCGAGATTATTTTACGGCGACCGCAACCATCGACTTTCGAGAAATGGACCTGTCAATTGGCAGTTAACGGGCTACGCGAAGTCACTGGTTTATGCTGATAAACCAGCAACAATTGACGCCTTGAAGGCCAACATTGTACGTGTTATTCGTGACCTACGGCCGCTGTGGCCATATGCCCGATATCATTTTCAAATGTTAATGCCATGTATTAATCTTTTGAATAAAAAAATATTTTTGATTAAAATTAAATGTTTTGTGATTTTTTTTCAATCTAAAGTTCTATCGGCCCTAAAAAACATCCTTAACAAAAGGTTATTCATGCCATTCAATCAAAAAATTTTTAAAATATTTTGCTTAAAAGTGTCGAAAATTTTCGAAATTCCTCATATAAATTTAAAAGTGACACGACTATAAAATATTATTTTTTTTTATTTTTTCTCAATAACAACCCAGGAAAAAATTACACATTCCAAAAAGAAGGTGATGCCCAAACTTGCTTACATATCTCATTGCCAAATTTAGTAACTGCAATACCAAACTCATTCCAACGATAGAGTCAAAAAAGCAAGTAGTATTGTAATCAATTCTTTAAATTTAAACCAGAAAGCATGAACTCAATAACAAAGTAATTATTTACTTAAAAGAAAATAACAATGTTATTAACTTCTATGTATAACTTTTTGTACTCAAGAAGTAATCATATACTTTTTCTTAATAAAAGGACGTTATAGGAAGTAGTTCCTAATTTTGAAAAAAGAAGTTATACAATTTTAAAGAATTTATCTCATATATTTTTTCAAACAAATTTTTATTTGCAGGAAAATAATACTAAAAACAGAAATTGCATGTTGCCTAAATTTTGTTAAACTGTGGTTAGGTATAAAGTAGGGAAGCGCACGTGAGCAGAAAATTGTGAGTGGAAGTTGAAATTACTGACGTTATCGTGAGTGAGAGTAAAAAAAAATTTCGAGGGTGATTGTGCGTGAGCCATATTTTTGTTTTTCAATTTTGAATTGTTCTTTTTTTTTTAAATTTATATTTTCGTGGTTTATAGCTCCAAAATTATGACAAACCCATGTTATCATAAAAATTCGATGTTTCACTTTTTAGGATTTTATTTCCGTATGAGTTTTGATCGTTACATTTGAGTGACCTAGGAGAATCACGTGTGAATAAAAGTTGAATTTACTTATGGAACTACTTCTTTTTTTTTAAATGTAAGTACTTCTTATTTTTTCTAGGGAACTATTTATTTATTTTTTTTGTGTAAGTACTTCGTAGTTTTATAATGGAACTATTTCTTTATTAAAATGTATGTAGTTCTTAAAAATATAAAGTAAATCGTTCTTTGGTAAAAAAAATAATCAATTCTAAAGAATCAATTATTTTAGTCTCACGCCCTGCTAAAAGAATCGAGTAGGTAATCTAGTAAGGAATGCGTTCTGCCCAAAATTCTTGATTACAAACCCGCTTACATTTTTGGAAATTTTTTGCTGGGAACTGCTTGGCGTATAGGTCAAACAAATAATACGATGTCGAAGTGGCTTTTTAAAATTTTGCATGTCCTTTTTGCCTAAAATCATATTTTTTTTTGATCGAGAATACCATTTTTTGTTATAAACAGAATTTATCAAATGCTTTTTTTAAAGCATAAAAATATCATAAAATTAACGATGCCACAATTGCATAAATTTTGGGGTCAACGTAATAAAAACGTAAAAAGGAAATAAGTTAAGCCGTTTTTACGAAAAAATAAATTCATAAATGAAATTACCCAGACAGAAAAAGACTAACGAACCACCGCTGGCAAGGCATTGTAGCAAGTGGTAAAAGTGTTGGCAACAAGCGCTTTCCCAAACCCAAAATGATGGCATACTTCGACAAAAGGTCCGTCTGCTCAAAAAGTGTCGGACAAGCACTGGGTAAGCAAAATGTTGGTAAAACCATAAAATATGTGGTCTTGAAATAGATTTTCCGAAATATATTTTAAAAAATGTACATCTATAATTTTTTTGGTACCGGCGGAATTCGAAAATTGGCCGCCAAATTGGCAGCCGACATTCAGCTAAATAGACATATAATACTTGAAAGCTTAAAACGTAAGTGAATGAAACTGCTGGGTAACAGTTAGCTGCACAAATATGTCAGCACTGGCATATGGTTTGCTAGAAACAATATGCCAATGTTGGCAAAACAAAAGTTGGCCTTAAAAGAGCTTTTCCAGATAAAATCGATTTTTTATAAAAAAAATATTATAAAGTATAAAAAAATTACAAAAAACTGTATTCCAGAAACCGTGATCGAACTCGAAACATTCCGATTACAAACCTTTTTAAACAAAGCATCATCATTTTGATAAAATAAATGCTTTACTAGTGGTTAATAAATGCTCTACTTTGCCGTAGGGGCTCAGCCAACTGTTTGAAATTTTTTTTTGTATTTGTAAACAACAGAAGTGTTTCAAAAAAAAAAATACTGGCAAAATGCTTTTTGGAAATGCTGGTAAAGCGCCTTAAACAAGTGTTCTGCCAGTAATGTATACATAATTTCGGGGGTAACCAGTGGTGTGCCAGTGCTTGATTTTTTGTATCACTGGTAGTTATAGACCACCCTAAAAATTGATTTTTCAAAATAAAAATAAAAAAAAAAAAAATTTCACGAATCCCACCGGGATTCCAAACCTGGGTTCCAAATTGACAGCCGACAGCTTCCTACCACTGAGCCTGAGACCAGGATCGAACTCGGAACCTTTTGACTACAAACTTTTTTAAACAAATCATCATCATTTGTATAAAATACCAGTGATAAGACTTTTGAGCCGAGTTCAGACTTTTGAGCCGTTGGTAATTTCAGACTGGATAGCACTGGGAAAACACTTTTTGCCATCGTTGTAGTATTTATCTCAGCCAAATCTTTGCCAATGTTTTATTTTGTGGACCACTGAAATTATTATAAAACAAATACGCGCTTTTTGGAGACGCTGGTAAAGTGTCTTAAGCTATTGTTCTACCACTAGTTTATTTACAATTCCTCGGTTAGCCAGTGGTATACCAGTGCTTGATTATTTTGTACCACTGGCAGTTTCTGACTGGGTATGCAAAGAAAAATAAATACAACGGTTGATGACAAGCTCTTAACATGACTTCCGGTTTACTTATGTATGCGCATACAAAACATTATGACGAACGAAAATATTTAAAGCAAATTTATGATAAAATTACCAAGAACAATACAACTTACCTTGCTCCCAACAGTAAAGAATCGCCATCACGTGTAACTAGTTTGAAATGATCCACGACACTTTCATTTCCGAGAAATTTTAAAAAATCTTCAGGACCTAAAAATAAATAATGAAAGGAAAGCACAGAAAAAACAATTAATTTAAAGTGTTTATTTTTTGTGTTGCAACAGAAAAGTGTAAATGAAAATGCTGGAAAATCGTAAAGAAATAGCAGAAGAAAAAAATCCTCATCAACGACAACAATAATACAAATATAAAAACTAAAACACGGCTAATTAGACAAATTTTTCCTATTTTTTTAAATGCAAAGGAAACGGCTACACAAAAGGGGAGCAAAATAAAGCAAAGCGTAGTCAAATAGAATTTTTATTGAAACCCATGGTAAACGTTATTTCAAGTTATAAAACAGGCTGATGTAAATGTTTGTAAACAAAATTTTGAGTCCGTTTAACAATTTAGCTAGATTTTTTATAATTCAGCTGGAAATGTTTTTATTCAGCAAATTTTTATTAAACTAAACTATCCCAGCAAAACCAAACATTACCAAATAATGTTTTACTTTTATTTTTTTAAAAATTAAAACCAAAAGTTTATTTTGCGATCTTTTATCCTAAATTATGGTGTGAGCAAGATTATTCCAGTTCAAGATCATTTGTTTTTTGTTAAATTAAAATATTTATTATATAATTTATTTATTAAAAAAATTTCTTAATCTGCTAATTTAAACCAGACTTTATCTACTGACATTTCGCGTCACCGAAAATCTTCAGATTACCAATGTAGAAGTGGTAGAAGATTTACCCAAATTTTGAAGGAAAAAGATCAACGCTCTACCCGTATTGTTTTATTTACCCGTTTCTTGTTTAACAAAAAGCAAAACCATTACACCTTACTTCACGGATGAATGCTACAGGTGACGAGCCTAAAAGCAATGGGTTGACTCATTTCCTAGTAGGGGGTAAAGTAACTGGTTACATGGTGGGAAAAAGTAAAAATCTATAAATAGATTTTTATAAAAAAAAGGATAAAAAAATTATTACAAATACTTTTTTTAAATTAAATAAATAATGTGGTCACGCTGGGATTCGAACCTGGTGGTTAACAATTAATTAGCAGAGAACTCTACCAACTGAGCTATCGATACATACAATATTTAATTGCTTAAAATGTAAATGAATCGTTGTGTCTCGTGTTTTCAAAAATATATACCTTATTATCATGCTTACAAAAAATCACAAAGTAATGTGTGTATAAATAGATTTTTAAGATTATATTTTCATTATTACTTTACGTTTAGAATTCATGCATTATGTAATCGATGATCGGTAAGTCATTGTTTTATGTTTCGAAATAATGTTGAAGGTAATGCTGAATGATTACAAAGTAACCCATGAGTGTTCAATTATCGGTAACTTATTACTTTATGTTTCAAAATAATGTTGTAGTTAATGAGGATGCATTATAGTGCAATGCATTATGTAACCCAGTATGGGGGTAATGAGTATACATTACAGTGTAATGTATTATGTAACCAACTATTGATAACTGATTACTTTTTATTTCGAAATAATGCTGAAGGTAAGAAGTATTCATTACAAAGTAATGCATTATGTAACCCAGAATGGGTAAATCATTACTTTTCGTTGGAAAATAATGATCCCGATAACAAGTATACATTCCAAGGTAATGCATTACTTTATCGCACCCATTACCAAAGTTTTTCTGGGATGGATTTTTTAAACTCTCCCAATAAAAATGTTAGCATAATTTTAATCATTCTGCTAATTAGCAACTTAATAGTACTTCCTGGCCCCTAAGTGAATACAACTTTTTGGAATGAATACTTTGTAGACACACTGTTAGAAAAAAAATGTATAATTCATTATATGTTTCAACTTTTTGTGTGTATAAACTGCTACAGGTATAAACCAGCTACCATTCGCCCACACTTTTTCTATGAATTGTTAGTACTACGGCAACAACATTTTAACGCCTGACATAACACACACAATTTATCGTCATTAGTTATAATCATGATTATTATGAAAGCTCTGTCTGTGTGTGTTTATGATGTTGACAACTTTTATGATGTTGCAAATTATATGATGCTGCTGCTGGTTCTAAACGAGCCAGCGAGCACCCTATGCAAAAAAAGGCTTAAAAAGGTCCGTTTTTACCATCACAATAAACAATAAAAAATAATAACAGGCATTTATTTAATAAAAGGAAGCTATACAAAAAAAAATTAAATTATACAGTTGAACCTCGATTATCCGGCCTCCATAAGCTGGGTACATCTGTTAACAGGCATGCTGGATGTTTGATTTATACCTCTGCTAATCGTGTTGTATCTCCATTATCCGTGCTTTTATTATTTTCCTCTATTTCCCGTGCTTTACGTGCAAAAAATAATGAAAAAGTTAGCGCGTTGTACTGTTACACAGATGGTCCCGGGTTCGATTCCCGGTGACTTTAGAAAATTAATATGTATGAGTTTTCTACCACTTATATGAATCGCAGCGCCCACCGTCGGTGTTCCCATAGCACTTAACCCCACCGAAGTAAAATAATGAATCAGGGCTATGAAACAAAAAGCTTCAACTTTCCATCAGGTGGCGAGCAACAACTGTTCTAAGACTAATCATCTAGCGCAATTACAGCATTGCCATGTTTGAAGCCCCTCATCTTGCACCACCTTTCATCTCTCCATTATCCCCTTTCAAAAGAAAACAACACATTAATTAATAGGAAGAATTTCCTGAGTGTTGCTTCTCTTTAAAATAAATTAAAAAATAAAATAAGTAACCTCTATTAACCGTGATGTTGATCATCCGTGCTGAGTCCGGTCCCGTGCAACCCGGATAATCGAGGTTCAACTGTATATTTGTTCAAGCAGTAATGGAATCCTTTTGTATTTCATGCAGTTTTTTTAAATAAAATTATGATAATTTTTATTTTTTTTTTGTTCAAGGATTAAAATGAAAATATTATTACATAAAAAAAATTATCTTTTACAAAACACATTTGTTAAAAATACAATTTTTTCCTTGGCACGTGCTTTTTTTATTTCATTTGATTCACATGCACAATATAATAGGTGCTTTTTTTATTTAATATCATATACAACGTTTATCCTTTTATTTTAGAATTCCACCTTTTAACTTTTTAGTTTAAACTTGTGCTGACAGTAATCGCCGAGTAACCGTTTAAAGTTTCTAAGCTTTTTAAATTGTTACAGAAAGCCAAACAAAAAAAAAAAAGAACTAACTAAACTCAAATACTCAGTACCTATTATCTATATATGTATATAAAAGAATAACGTTACTCACTCACTCACTGACTGACTGACTGCTTGACTCAAAATTGGCCAGCCTATACCGAAGCAGCTATGAACTTGAAATTTGGCATGACGGACCATCGTCCAGCGTAGACGTCCGCTGAGACGGGATTTATGAAAATTCCTACGCGGAGGGGCAATAAGGGGGAAGTCTCCCCTTTGGCTGAAGTTTTCAATATGTGTTCTTTTGGATATGACCCAACTCCATGGAATGGTACTTGAAATTTGGTATGTGGGTACCTTATCACGAGTAGATATTTGCATTGACGGGATTTTTGGAACTTTTCACGGGGAGGGGGAAATATCCCCCTTGGCAGCCCGGACAAATCGCCGAAGCTAGTAATTTGAAGTTTGGTATGTGGGTTTCTAATCAATAGTGACTTCTATATAGAGCGGATATTTGGAAATTCATACGTGGAGGGGCAGTAATGCGAAAAGTCTCCCCCTTGGTGGCCTGGCCAAACCACTAAAGCGAGGAACTTGAAATTTTGTATGCGGGCACATTATAAGGAGTAGATATTGGCGGGATTTTTGGAAATTCCCACGAGGGGCAAAAAGGGGAGAAATCTCAACCTTGGTGGCCTGGCCAAGTACATGAGTTCCTAAACAGGAATAGACATATGACGAGGAGGGGCTAAAAGGGGAGATGTTTTCAATTGCCGGCTAAGCAAGGCCACACCTCTTATCGCGAGAAAAAATCAGTATTGACGCGATATCTGGCAATTCCCACAGGGGAAAATATCCCCCTTAACGGTGTGCCCAAACCGTTGATGCTAGCTACTTGAAATTTGGTACTTGAGTTTCTAATCAGAAGTAAACATCTGTATATAGCGGATATTGGAATTTCAGAGTGAAGTGGAGTAAATGATAAATCTCCCTCTTGGCAGACTGCCCAACTCCCTTTGGTCAGATTTTGGAAAATTAAAATATATGTTTCTTCGAATATGAGCTAGCTTACTTATATGATACTTATTGGGTTTCTGGAAAGGAACGTGGTGAAAATAGGGGTTAACGTAATTAAAACTCCCTCCTTGGCGGCCAGACCAAACATAGAAATTCCTACAAGAGGGGCAAAAAGGGGAAAGTATTACCTTTTTGCTTAATCAAAAATTCGGTATGTGAATACGTAATACGATTAGACATCTGCATAGAGCGTATTTTTAAAAATTTTTACGTAGAGGCAAAAATGGTAAAAGTGCTCTCTGAAATTTAGAATTTTCAATTTATGTTCCAAATCGTGTTAAAAAATTGGGGTTAAAGTCTATCCCAGCTTAAAGTCTATAAACCGCTTAAGGGGCATCTTGAAATATGGTATGTGTGTTTCTGATTGCACGTTGACATTTTGGGAAATTCCTGCGGGAAGAGCCAAAAAACGGTTATAGTCTGGCCCTTGACGGTCTGGCAAACCCGATGAAGCGACATATTTAAAATTTGGTATGTTTTAAATAATATGTTCCCTGAAATATGTCCTAAACTACTGCTTAGGATCTTATACAATTTTGACGAGGAACGACATAAAAATTGTGGTACAAAGACAAAAAAATTAAATTTGATAATTTATTTTTTCAATCCCCTTAGACGGGATTTTTGGAAATTCTTGTCAGGAGGTGTGAAAAGTATAACGTCCTGCAGAAACGATGTAGGCAAAAAGCCTGAAATTTAAAATATATATTTTTTTTAAGGTAAGCGTTAATTTATTGAATATTATCTTTTAGGTGTTTATACAATCTTGGCATAAATGGGGTTAAAAGAAAGGAATTCCACCTTTAAGGATCTATAGAATTCCATTAAGGTAGAAATCTGAAACTTGAAATCACAAAAACATATACTTAAAAAGAATAAACTAATTTTATTCCCTAAAAAGTAATTAATTTTCCATCCTAATATATTCTGATATATAAAACTACCGGTAACGAAGTATCGGGCTTTTAAGCTTGAGAAATTATAGTTGTGTGTGTGTGTTCAGTTTCATTCGTTGTTTTATACACAGAAAGCACATTCTAACAGTCTGTCTATCTGTCTGGCCTCAGGGGCCATTGATCACACACAAAATAGAGAAACAAAAAAAATTCAATTGTTTTTTTACGAAATTTATGTTAAAAGATTAAAGGTTGGCTTATAAAAAACTATTTTATAGAGATTTTATAATAAAATTTTCTGTTTGCAAATCCCTTTGAGTGTTTGTTACAAATTTATTTAAAAAGATTTCTGTAATCAGCTGAAAAGTTTAGTTTTTTTATAGTAAAACAAGCTAAAGGAAAATTGTAAATTTGTGTTGTAATACTGTGTTGTAATACCAGTAAAATTTATAAAAAAAATAAAATTTGAATTTAACCCATTTTGCACTGCCGCTGCTTTAAAGTAACACCTACTTTAAAGGTCTGATAAATTTTGGAACGCAGTAAAAAGTAATTTGAGGCCTTTTCTATACAAGTAAATAAAAAAAAATTTAAAATTATTGTTCCAAGGTTGCCATATAATTAATTAAAAACTAAAATTTTTTTAAATGTTTTTTAGCACCTTTTTTGAAAAAAAAAATTTATTTATAAAAAGAAGAACGCTGTTATAAAGGTTATATGCTGGTTTGGTTAGGGACGCACAGTAGGGTTTTTGATACCAAAAATGAGAATTAATTGCAAGATTAAATTTAGGAGAACCGAACAAATTTTTGTAGCCGGTAAAACTACACAACATTCCACATCACTAGTGCAAAAATTTTGTTTTTGACAACTACACTCAAAAAAAAAGTAAAGTCAGCAAAAAATTTTGCTGAGTCAGCAAAATTTTAGTCAGGAGGATGCTTGCAAAAAAGTTGCTAATGTCAGCAAAAGTTTTGCTAACACTTAGTAGATTAGAAATAAAAAAGCCTTGCTAAAAATTAATAAATTTTTTGATGAATTTTAGTAGACTGAAAAAAACACAAAAAATTTGTAGAAAAATTGTAATTTAGTTAATTTATTTGCTGAAAATCATAAAACATATTTTTGTGATTCTTTTAAAAATAATTTACTATAATAACGAAATATAAAAATTTTAATTTTCCCACATTGACGACATGAATTAATTTAATATCTGAAAATATATAGAAATAAATATATATAACATAACAAAAATTTTCATTCAATTACTTACATCAATAGTTGTATAAATGATGCTTTCTTGTAAAGCACACAACTGCCGAAGATAATTATAGAAACGAAACGAAAAAATAAACAAAAACAAACGAAACGAAAAAAACAACCCTTTTTTGCAATAAGAAAAAGGAACCATAAAGGTCTACCTAAGATGTGTGTCTTTGTCTTTCGCTTTACTCTGTCTACATGTCTGTATATGTTTGTTTGCAATTTGACCACACTAGATTATTAATCTATAAACATTTAGTTTAAATAAATAAATATTTTATTTTGTCTTTTATTTAATTAATAGACAATTATTTTCACAAGCCTGTGCCAACACAAAATTTAAGTTGTTTTAATCCTCAATTTTGTTTTATGTATGAAAAAGAGAAACAAAAACTTCCATGGTTGATTTTTTTATATGTCTTATTAGAGTTGTACTTTTTAGTATCATTTTTCTCTTCTCTACTACATCTTGACATGCCGCGACATCTACTTCATTCTGCGTATATCTTTCAATCTGGTTGTCGTCCACACTATTAATGTGCTATTCAGCACAATTTTTTTTTAGCAAAATTAATTAGTAAAATATTAGTATATTAGTAAAGAATTAGTATAAAACAGTTAAGTGTTGAATAAGTATAACAAAAATTTTAGCTGAAAACACGATTTTAGCAAAAAAATTTGCTAAAAAATAGTATACCTGATTTAGAAGACGTTTTACTAACTTTTCTACTAACTTATTTTTTTGAGTGTACCGTTATGTCACTATACAATTTTAAAGTTAGAGTTATTTGACGTTTTCCTAGCGTGCAATATAAATTTCAACTTTTGGTGTCTTAAAAATTAGTTTTGAGTGTTGTCTAAAGTGATAATTAAAAATATTTTAATGGAACTTTCAACCTCAGGTTAGTAATGGTACGTACAGATTAGTCAAATATTTGACAAAAAACATGAAATATTTCTTTGCCGTAATCTGAACACAAAATATTTTTGTGTGTCAAACAGCAAATCAGCTGATTTTGGTCAAACAAAATTAATTGCATTCAAATAAATAATTGACAAACTTAACCATAGTGTGAACACTAGCTATCCAATATTTTCTTCTGATTTGAGCAAATATTTATTTGATCTTACAAAAAAAATGTAAGAACAAACAATGGCAAATAAAAGGTGGTAAAATCGTCAATTATAAATTTTTTAATAAATTTATTAATAAAAGGCTTTATAAAAAAACGAAAATGTAAATAGATATTAAAAAAATTTAATCACTCAGATAATGGATTGGAACATTGGTCCAAAATGGAACAATATGGAATGAAACGGGGAACGATTGGAATCGGAGCACTGTACACAATTGTGTTATCGTACGTGAAAATAAAAATGTAATCATTCTGATAACAGAATGGAACATTGGTCCTAAAATGGAACGATATGGAATGAAACGGGGAATGATTGGAATCGGAACACTGTACACATTTATGTTGTCGGTATGGCGTTCTTCATTAGGGTTTACAAAAATTTTGTCCATTTTGCGATATTATGCTTAGTTTTCGAGATAAAAGCCATTTTACAAAATGGCGATATTTTAAAATGTCCAGTATCTCCAAAACTAAGCGAGATAGACTAAAACGGACAAAATTTTTACTCCAGCGGAGTATTAATATACCCTTATAACATAAATAAGCTAGGTCCGATAGAGATCCCGAGTGATAAATTTTTTAAAAAACAGTTAGCTTTTCGATTAAATAAATCTATGTTTTTTTACACTTTGATTAAATAAATATTTTTTCGTTTATTTTATTTGACACTATTTGAGGGCTGTTTGAACAAACAAAAACCATCAAATATTTGATCATAGTTTGAACATAAAATAAAATAATTTTTTATTTGACACAATTGGAAGCAAACATGTAAACAAATATTTTGTTCAAATATTTGATTAATGTGAACGTACCTTAAGATTAATTTATGTTTTTTGTTTTTATGTGTAATTTTTGATATTATTTTTAATTAATTTTCACGCGTAAGACTATAAGTTAGTGGATTTCGGGAAATATGTCAATAAATAGTTGTGAATAAAGCCAAATTAAGAAAAAAAAACTTTTTTTTTAATATAAACGCTTTTGAAA
This sequence comes from Delia radicum, assembly GCA_021234595.1. NCBI lineage: Eukaryota > Metazoa > Arthropoda > Insecta > Diptera > Anthomyiidae > Delia > Delia radicum. The sequence goes on from CM037854.1 coordinate 188,852,633, forward strand.
ATATTTATGAAAATTTTGTCTGCAATTTTTTGCACATTTTAAAATTTTTAAAGAGGAGTTCAAAAATAAAACTGGTCTTATTATTGATCATCCGAAACCTGGCTTTGAAACTTCGAATGACGGCAACACAGCTCGGCGCTTCTTTCAAAATGCGGACATTTTAGCGCAAATTACAAAATTGGATGCAAAATTGATAAGACAAATGCATTCAATTATGGTTACCGTTTCTAACTATCCATACATTTTTAATCCATGGACCAGAGATAATAAACCACGCTTTTCTACCAATTGGACAGTTGACGGAAGAAGCACAAGAAACTCGAAACAAAGATTTCAAAAATTTTAGGGAGCATTTTTCGCGAAAATGTTCTAGAGAAAAATCAAATGAAGATATATTTAAAAAACTATTAGTTACTTCAGATCCAGTAATAAAAAATATGAGAAAATTGAAAGAGAAAAAAACCCATAATTTGCCTACTGAAGCAATTCAATTGTTAATATTTGAATCAAATCTCGATGGTGAAGAAGATGCCAATAATGATGATAATGATATAATTATTAGTGATAATGTTGATGATAATAATTGATGATGATGATGATAAAGAATCGGATAAGGAATAGAAATGTGTGAATAAATAAAGGGTCCGCCATCTAACGGTTTTTTTTTTCAACTAGTGCTTATTTCGTGAATGGTAACACTTAGCTCATGTCTGATTTGATACATAATTAGTTTTATCCTTCCGCTAAACGAATATGGTCCGTATGTTCGTTCTCTTGTGAAAAAAGTGAAAGAAACTGGAATCCTCATTGATAAACCAAAGCGTTAAAAGCCAAAAACAGTGCGTACACCCGAGAATATTGCTGCTGTGGCAGAAAGTGTGCGTGAAGCGCCATCGACATCAATTCACCGTCGTTCTCTACAATTGAACATTTCGGAGACCTCATTGAGACGAATTTTGCATAAAGAATTTGGTATGACGCCATACTAACCCCAATTGGTTCAGGAGTTCAAAAAAAAAGTTTTTTGGCGGACCCTTATTATTCTTTTTAATTTTTTTGGAAATATTGCAATTTTTAGCAATATTAAAGGTGTGTTTTAAAAAATTAACTAATGGAAAATAAATAAAATTTGTACTAAATAATATTAAAAAATTGATTAGTTTTACTTCTTAAAGTGAATTTGACTGAAAAAGGTTAAAATTAGAAACAGGGAAAGTTACCTCGAATTAATTCCAACTTTTGGTTCCAAAAACCCCACTGTGGGACGTATGGAAAAATTTTTTGAATGAGAAAAATTTTTTTTGCAGTATGTACTTTTTTGAATTTAGAAAAATTGTCTGAAAACACCAAATTTTCAAAAAAGTTCTCACAAATCGTGAAAATAAGATAGATCAGTTTAATACATATTTGTTTTAGCAAAAAAATATAAATTTATAAAAAAAACTTTACTTTAGAATTTGCATTGCGAATACCAAAGCTAGAGAGCGTAATAACTGAATAAAAACTATGGAACAATCTTATTGAGACACCATTGCATCTTTCTACCTTATTTCGTTAAAAAGTTCACACGAAATCGATGTTTGGTATAAAATGGGTTAATTTAGCTGGATACTCAATGAACTTCTGCTTTAAAAATATGCAGTTGTTTTGGGTTCTAATAGAGTTTCTTTATTTTTAATGTAAATTTCAGTCATTTTTAGAACAAATTAAATTTTTTACTAACCTTGTAGTTCATATAAAAAAACAAACCACATCAAATGACTGTTTTATGAATTTACATTTATTTTTTGCAGTAGTTTTTTGATACTTAAAAAAATGAAAAAAATAAATGTTTGTTTATTTTTTACTCACATATGTGGTTTATTTTTACTACAATTGTTTTTAATTTTTTTTAACATTAAAAAACAAATGACAATGTTAGTCAAATTTACTAAAATGTAAGTTGTTCTTTCTTTAAGTGAAATTTCATTTGTTTTTAACTAAATTTGCGGATATTTGAACTATTTAGCTAAGATATATTATGGGATTTTTCGTAAAATTACACAATTTTATACAATATTAAATAGTAAAGTTTAAAAAATCATTTTTAAAATTTACCCAACAATTTATATGTAACAATTTTTGTATCATTTCCGAACATATTTTATGAAGTCTGCACGAATGTTTGAATTGAGGTTAATCAATGTTAAAGACACTAAAGCACAGCGCAAACTGTGCATATATGTATCCACTCTCAAATCCGTAAAAATTAGCGATTATTAAAAACTAACTCCCAAGCTATTAAAAACAACAGTTGTTTTTTTTTTTTTATTTTTACTATCATTAACTTTTTGTTTCAAATATAAAATTTTTCTAAAAAGAAAATTTTAAATGAAAATAATAACTGGTACAGAGAAACAGTATTTATGTGTGGTTTGTTTTTTTAATAAATGGTAGAATAAGTTTAAAAACATATTTCTTTGTAGTTTAAATGCATATTCCTTAAAAAACAAAGTTTGCTGATGACTTTTTAAATAAACTACAAGTTTCAATGCATTTTTCCAGACATTCATTAAGAGTTTTATTAATTCAAGGAAACTTTTTATTATAAAAAAAATTTACGAAACTGTTTCACAAATTCTATAAATGCTTAATTGTCGGCATGATTCATTGGTTTTTGGAAGATTTTCATTAAATCTACCCACATTTTATAAACATTGACTTTAATGAAACCTGTTTCATAGATTCTATGAAAAATTTCAATGGACGAGTTCCAGTAACAATTTTCAACAAGGCTATGAAGAAATTAATTACTGAAGTGAAGATAATGCTCTCAGTGTAGATAGAATTTTACTATAAATTTCATTCTCTTATATTTAGAAAAAAAATCCTTTAAATTTAATATAAAATATTTAAAAATAAACCAAAAAGTTTTTTCCAACGCTGACCTTTAAATTTAATTTGACTTTATGACATTCTCACAGGAAAATGATAAGACATTTATGGCACTATGTATTCATGTATATTACCTTGAATTTATGTACTACTCTGAACTAAACCTCAACACAAGTACATTTATTTCAATTATTAGATGAAAAAATGTAATAAAAATCTCAGGGGTAAAAATTATTGTAAATGTAATATGCATGGAGAGTAGTAGTACAATCATAAAATTGAAACCACAGTTTTTTTTTTTTTATCAACGTTTATACAGCGGTAAGCAGCCTATAATAGTACCCTGACAGCATCAGCAACAGTGGCAACATCAGCAATTTAGTCACTGGACATTATTACAACAATCATGATGATGCTTCTTAAAAGACAGAAAAAAAAGGACGAGTGACTTTAAGAAAGAGGAAAAAAAAAATAATGAAAAATATTAACTTTTTTTTATAATTCCCGTTTGCAATATTACACTTGGTTGAATTTCAGTTTTAACGCCACGTGATTTAATATATATTTTCTGTTTCTCGTAATATGGGGGGCGAAAATCTTCTTATTCATGAAAGATTTTTATAAATATTTTTTTATTATTGTTTTTTTTTCTTGTATAATTTTTCATTTCATATTAAAAAAATAATAATAGGGGAAGGTGGAGTAAATTGGGACGTGGGGTAATTTGGGACTTTTTTCCCCATACTCATGCATTTTCAGAATATCTATGCTGAGAGAATTATTATAGCTTTAATGAAAATTGTCACTGGAACTCGTCCATTGAAACTTTTCATATAATCTCCCAGCAAAAATAAATCGAAGTAGTTCAAAAAAAAAACAACATTTTCATCACATACAAAGTAGCGACTACTACCAACTTTTCTGATCTAATGCTGGTCTTTTATATCAGTTCCAAAACCTAACATATAACGTCATGATATACAACGTTAATTGGAGAGAAATTTCAATTATTTTTATATAAATATATATTTGAAGAAAACTCAATATTTATAATAATTTTTTTAATGTCGTACAGCTCCTTGCTATACTCAAACATGCTTTTAGCGAGTGGGCAAAGTCCATTACCCGTCGGTAAAGGCTAAAAACTTTAAAAGGGGTTTAAAACCTGGTCTGTTCAATTAAGTAACACAGTAATTTTTAAACATTGTTGTTTGTTATGTTCCTTGACGACTTTATGCGCCATTGAAAGTAGAAATTTACGATTGGTCCCGGGAGAATGCGTTATTTATGAATTATTTGATTTGAATCAGAATTTTGCATTATCTTTCCAGTACCTTTAAATAATAAAAAACAATGAAAACTAATTTTAACATACATATTTGTATATTTGTACATACCATATAACCAAGTTTTTAATAAAAATTACAATTGGGTTCTTGGGTTCATTTAATTCATTCCTTTCAATCATTTCGTGAAAAAATGTCTGCAAGTGGTTGCTGTTACTTCTTGGAAAAAAAATCTTCGTATAGGTAACAACATTTTGTTAATTAAAATTAAACATGGCAACAAATTTTTATATACAATTTATACGTGCTTTTCATTTCAAATTCTTTTTTACAGTTATATTAGTTTTTTGTTTTTTTATAAATCGAGATTATTTTTATGTTATTTTCAATTTATAACGAGCCTTTAACCTCTGTATATTTACAAAAATAAAGCAAATCAAACATATTAGCTAGGTTGATACTAGTATTTCGATCTAGCTAAAGATCTCATCAGAACCCGAAGTTTTAGAAAAGCTAGACCCTCCATAATAGGCAGAACTTTAACAAGTTGAAACAATTTCATAGCTTTAAAGAAAATTTTCATCAAGTTTTTGAAAATTATAATTTATGAAATCGAATTTTTTTTTGCATTTCATTTTGAATTGTCAGGTTTGAGCTCATAATTAAAATGTTATTATTACAAATAGAAAACAGTAATTGTTTACAAATGAAAGAGAAAATGAAACAAATCTTGTGGAGATCAGCGCTAGAGGGACTAGGTCCGCCTAAGAGACTAGGTCACCTTTAGCCGCATGCTAATCCACCACCCACAAGAAACTCAAGGTTTGAGCAGGTATATATATCAACCATCCACAGAAAATCGATGATAGTAATTGATTACCCGAACACAATGAGCTATTTTCGACTTTTCTTAAAAGTTTAGCCAACAGCTTTAAATTTTAAAACTGTAAAGCTTGTGTGTGGTGGATTAGAATGGGGCTGAAGATGAACTAGTCGGTTATGTCGAAAGTGCGGCACTCCCTCTAGATTTTTTTCAACTTCCCTCCCGTTAGATTTTTTCATCTTCTCCTACATTTATTAACAATTAGTTTTGTAAAGCCATGATGCTTGTTAGGAAAAGACTCTAGCCATGTGTATTTGCTTACTAAGAAGACAAGAATGGAGCAAAATTATGGAGGCTCTAGCTTTTCTAAAACTTCGGGTTCTGATGAGATCTTTAGCCAGATCGAAATACTAGTATCAACCTAGCTAATATTTTACTGTTCAAAAAATTAACCTTAATTTTATTAAAATAGAACCACATATGTAATAAAGAAATAAACAAAATACAGTAAAAGCATAATACAGTAATTTGATGTGTTTTGTTTGTTTAAATGAACTACGAATGTAGTCAAAAATTAAAATTTCTTCTATAAATGACTGTTTCTTAACTTAAAAATAAAGATACTGTATTACAACTCGAACAACTACAAATATTTACAGCAGAAGTTCCCTGAGTGTATGGCATATATAGAAAATTACAGGGCTTGATATAAAAAAAAATTAATAAGGTTCTGCCCTTCAATTTATACTGATTTCAATGGCGTCCTTTATTTTTTGATCTGTGGTTCAGTTTTTCAGCAAAACGATTTTAAAATTTGACGCATTTTCGTGCTATTTTTTAGTATATAAAAATTTGCAAATGCAATTAATCTGATTTCTCTCTATTGAAATCTGAGGACAAGACCAATATTAATATTTATTGTACAAAGTTGGTCCCAAAGCTTAAAATCAAACTCGCTGTTAAGCGGTGTTTCTAATTTTTTTGGTTTTCGCGAATTAATTCGCTAAACGATTAAACAATCTACTCAAATATTCACTCACAAGGGTAGTCTCCCGATTGGTTCTCTCCGATCTGAATGAAATTTAGATATGTGATAAAGAAAAAAATAAGGGAAATGTATTTTAAAAAAAGTTGGTTTCAAAGTTTCTCAAACTAATGACATTTGGTTTTTTTTGTTAAGGCAGATTTGATATTGCCTATGTTTTAAAATATAGGTTAAAAAGCTCTCCGAAAAAAATTGCATTAAAGCCAAAAAAAATTGCGAAGTTCGCAAAAAGCTCAAACACGCCCCCGATTAAATTAATATACATATTTTTTAGCTTATTCAAACTATAATTCTTTAACAAAACGCTAAATGTTATATTAATTAACACACATTCTTTTGAATAACAGAAATACTTAAAAGTTATCGGACATGTTTCGAATGCCAGTTAATGCGTCTCCAAAAGCTCTTTCAGTTGATAACATATTTGTCTCAAAATTTGTAAGACAATAAAGCGATAAATTTGGACATTTCTGACCCCACTTTTTAACCCCTAAACATGAATTTCGGCCACTAGAAAAAAATACGTATCGCTTATTTTTTTGTTTTTTTTATCAAACACTCATGAAAATATACCTGTAAAAATAGCAAAAAATTAGTTAAAAACTAGCTTGATGAAAAAACTGCTAAAATTTGCAGATTTTTGTACTAAATATTAGTAATATAAGAATAGTAAAAATTAATCTGTTGAATTTACAAATATTTAGTTATATTTGAGCCAAGTTTTAGTTAATTGAAAGTAACAAAATAATCTGCTAAAATCAGCAAAAACATTTACTAAATAATAGTAAACAAAAAAAATCATTTAAAAATGTGATATTTTTAAAGTTTTTTTTTAGTTTTTTTAATGCAAATTAAATTTCCGATTATGAAATCGGCAATGTACAATTTTTATTCTATGTTTACAGGTTTATTTTTATGAATGCATATCCAAATTTCATTTAGATCGGATAGAAGCCATGGGGAGACTCTGCGTGTCAGTGGAAAGGGTCATTTAAAAATAGTTACATTAGTAAGAAAAAAGTATATTTATCAAAGCGTTTTGTATGCAAAATTCACGATTTGTTTAAAATTTTACATGGCACCATAGCTTTCAAGGATGGCCCCAATGTCCAGCTTTTAGTATGATGTAAATACATTTCAGAAGTATGTTTCTAAATTTTCAGCTAAAAATGTTTATATTTGTAAAATTTTTCCTAAATATTTTTTGGTACATATTTGTTTTTGTTACACTCAGAAAAACCACATAATAAAATAAAATATGTACCTCAATTCAGAATAATTCAGTTGTCTTTACATTTCAACAGAAACGAGACAGGTTGACTACATTTCCAGAACGGTAAATGTAAAAAACGCCAAATTTTAAAGCAATTTTTCGGAAAAACTGTACCATAGATTTAAAAATAAAGTACGCCAGGAGTATATAGAATTGGTGGCCATAACTTTATTAATTTTTAAAGGTTATGATTTCGTACTCCTTTGCTATTAATATATTACGCTATATTACGCATTACGCCGCGGAAGTAAAACAAAAAAACAACGAAGCCCATCCTGGAGTATGATTTAGTTAAAGCCATACAGGATATCAAAATTTAAAGAATGCACGGTGGTTCAAATGTTTCCGCTAAGAAACATCGTCTTGACCTATTCTTTGGATATACATTTTTCCATAATTTGTTTCAATAAAATGCCCCTTAAAACAAATTCTAACAATTCAGTGAACATGCAATAGGGCCGCTCACTTAAAATGTGATAAAAATACTTACAATTCAGAATGTTCAGACGAAGATTACGAACTTTTTTTTAGGTTTGTCATATTTAATTTTATTTTGTAGTTTTATTTCTTTCTGTTACTTTTTTTCTATTTCGTTTATCTCGTTATTTATCCTATAAGAAACAAGAATGACCGTTAAAACAATTTGTTTTCTTTAATTTTAGTATATTTTTTTTTAGAGTCCCATATTAAACCACAACGTCCCAAACAAATCCAACTAACGAATAATCTAGTTGTGCTCTTTTGAGTTAAGAAGCTACACCACTTACCACTATTTGGAATGGATCTATCAAAAGATCAAAAAATAAATAATGTAGAGGTGGGTGCTTTCTAGGAGCAAGAAAAACACTTGTCCTAAATTGCCCAACCTTCCCCTATTATTTTGCTTCCCTTTGGAAAAATCTTTTAAATGTTTAATGACGTTTAATATTCGTATTTCATTTTTGTTGTGTTTGTTTTTCATTTAGCATTAGCTGTGTGTAAGTGGAAAATGTCCTTTTGGTTGAATTTTTATATTCCACTCTGACTTCTCACGTTGTTTGTTAAATCTTTGCTCAGTGCTGCCAAGTTAGGGGTTTCCCCCTAGATTTATGGATTTGTTTTTTGTTACTTTGGGGTAAAAATTTGTTAGGGGGTAATTTGGTGGATAAAAACATGATTATACAATAGAAAAAAAATTAGTAAACGTTTTTGCTAAAATTACTAAAGAAAATTAGTTAAAAATTATGTTGCAGAAAAAAATTCTTGAGTTAGCAGAAGTTTTTTGCTAAATATTAGTAAAACAAGAATTGCAAAAATAAATCTGTTGAATAATTAGTTATATTTGAGCTAAAATTTAGTTAACTGAGCTAAAGTAATCTGCTAAATTAATCTGCCAAAATCATGAAATTTTAATGCTTTTTAAATTTTTTTTGATGCGAATAAAACCTGCCATTCTGAAATCAGCAATCTATAATATTTTAGCAAAAAATTCTGTTGGTTTTAGAAAAATATACTGTTATTAGCATTCTACTAAAGGGGTAAGGTAAATATAGAAAATTTTTTGTTGATATTATAGTTTTTGTTTGCTGTTGCTAGACTACAAATATTTAGTAAAAGTTTTTGCTAATTTTAGCGGAATAAATTGCTATTTTCAATTAACAAAAATTCAACTCGAAAAAAACTTAAAAATTTGTAAAGTTAACAGTTTTAATTTTGCTGTTCATATTTCTAATTTTAGTAGCTTTTTCTGCAATGTAATTTTTAACTAAATTTAGTAGTTTTTTATGCTATTTCTACTGGTTTATTTCTGCTATGAGTGGAGAATTTGATATCATTTTGCTTTTTTCAGATTTTAATTAGAAAAACGTTGATTATTTTAAAATAAAAACATAAATAATTATCAGATTTTAGAAACAATTTTTTAGGGACATTTTTTTCGTTTTTTTTAAAACATTTTTAGGGTATTTGTAAAAAAAATACTTGACAACAGTGTCGTTGCTTCTGCCTTTCTTAATTTTGCTGCTATTTTATTTTGCGAGTGTAAGGAGTTTCAGCACTCATCTGAACAAATATTTCCGTTGGCAAATTGTGGTTAATTTTTTGTTTTTCTTTATGTGGGATAAAAAAAAAACAGGATACACTCCTGTAAAAAATAAAAGTAACCACTTTAATAATATTTGTTTAACTTTAAAACATAGAGCGGATGTTAACGATAATGATGAGTTTTTTTTTATAATATGATTTTTAAGACGTGTATGTTTTACAAACGAAAGTATACACTCTAAAAAGTGATTGTAAATTTACTAAGTATGTAAATTTTTATGTGAAAAAACTCAAAATTCCTATATATAGACATCAAATGTGTAAAAAAAAAACTTATGTACACACTTCTGTCTACAAAAATGGACAAAAAGAAGTAAGAATAATTACAGTTAATTAAAATTTACACACATTGTTTCTACAGTTATTATTTTGTGCTCAAAATTAAATATTATTATTTTTTTTTTTTTTTTTTTTTTTTTTTTGTACGAATATATAAAAGATAAATTTATAACCTTAAATATCCAAAATTTAGTAAAAACTTAAAAATATATCGCGGAAATATTAATTTAAATTGTTTTAAATATTTGAGCAGTTATTTGTATAAAGTATTGGCCTATTTGGGCCAACAGTAAAACCGTAACTCAAGTTTGTTAAACAAATTTTCCAATTGCCAGGTCTAAACATTTTTTTATTACACGCAGATACCATGAAGAACGCTAAATGGCTCCTGAATATATTGTTCTATTGTGATCCCTACCGATGGCCGAATTTTTTTCACAAGTAATACAGTTGTGATGGTGTCGGTATTTTTTGAAGCGGAATGACTTGGCTTCCTATATAAGTAAACTCTAATTTTGGTTTGTGGGTTTTTTTTTGACTTTTTTGAGTTTTTTTTTATTAAGGCTACATATCCCATTATCAAGCAGAACACGAAAAAACTAATAGCTGTTCAATGATATCATGATTTTGAACATTTTTGTAGTTCTTTTTTGGTTAGCATAATTTGGCTGATTGCTAACCAAAAGAGTTTAAACAACAAAAGTTTACACACAATTTTCAGAGCGGCAGCACTTTCTGCTTTCAGTTGTCACAATAATGTCTTATCTGCAATATACCTGTTCACCAGTGCCCTACCAAAGATTTGGACCAAAAAAACGATATGTGGTCGTTTTTTTTTGTTATTTTGACAAATTGTGATATTAAAAACATATTTGCTGAACCGTTTTAATTCGATTCTGAGCAAACAATTTTAGGAAAAAGCCGAAATGTAGCTGTAAACATAAATAATCGGCCGACGAACTTTTTCCGATTTGGCCGAACGTTCGGCGGTAGAATACAGAACTTTTTGCTTATCTACGAACATTTCTGGGAATTAAACACACAAAATCGCATTTAATAAGTCCAATAACCACTGTTTCACTTAATAAAATTGTCCATAATGCTTTAATATACCGAATACCGAGAAAAAGCATTTCCTGGAAGAAGTGTTTGGTTGAACACTACTGTTCACATACTTTACCGGACTTTCCCAAAGCGTACCCTTACGCGAATTGTGCTAATTGTTGTTTCGGTTGTGTGCGGTATAATCGGCTTCGATATCACCTTAAGCCAATTGTTGTAAATTTGACCAATGTTTAGCATAGGCTGAAAATTTGCCTTCGATCGGATAGGCAATTAATTTTATTCGCGTACTTTGGGAAGTTAAAAAAACGTTATTTTAGGACGTCTTCGAATGTTTTATTTACATAAAAAAAAACCGGATTTGGTTAGCAGTAACTACATTTGTATGCTTCCAAAATAGCGCTTCACAGCCTTGCATGCAGTAAAGCAATTACGGAATTCATTCTGTTGTGCTTCCTAAAATGCCTTCTTGGAAGCAGTAAATAATGCTTACAATGAAGCAATAAAGAATGCATACCATGAAGCAATAATGTTGCCAAATACAAAAAAGCGCTTCTTATTGCCTAAGAAGGCATGAATTTATTGCTTCTAAGAGCACATGAAAGAAGCGCTTTTCACCTACTTAAAAGAGACATACCAAGTGGGACATCACAAACAAAAGTCATGCCTTCTGGATTTTCTTTGAAAGCGATTCGTAAATAAATAATGCCTTCCGGAAGCGCTTCTTGGTAAGCACTATTTTTTTCTAGGTATGTTAAGCTGTTAGTTTTTAATAGGAACGTTCCTTTTTTTTAATTTTTCTTCTATTTTTATCCAAATTCCAACTATTTTGAATTACGAACACAATATTTTTTCCCTTACTACTGCTTGCCGACATTATTCAGTAGAAGAAATTTTGACTGTGTCTAGCATAAAAGTTGGATCTGGAAGTGAATGCTGCAAAAAGTAATGATACCGGCGACTATAATGCAAAACTGTTAATTTGCCCGACTTTCCTATAAAAATTCAGTGATGAACATGTGGGGCAGATGATCGGCGTGTAGTATAACAATAGAGTGCCAAAACTTAGCTTTAAATTATAAATCGTGTTAAAAACTAAATAACTTCTTTTATTTTCTCAATACAAAAACATATATTTTAGGTGATTAAATTTGGAACAGAATTTTAATATTATTATCACTTTAATAGGCATTTTTATGCACTTTATATACAAATTTACACACAATGTGTGTATGAATACTACGCACAAAGTGTGTAACATTTTAAATGTACACACATAGAGTACTTATCCAGAAGCGTTTCCGGAACGCATTATTTACGAAGCGCTTTCAAAACAACTCCAGAAGGCATGATTTTTGTTCGCGATGTCCCACTTGGTATGTCTCTTTCAAGCATGTAAAAAGCGCTTCTTTCATGTGCTCTTAGAAGCAATAAATTTATGCCTTCTTAGGCAATAAGCAGAGATTTCTTTGTATGTTGGCAACTTTAATGCTTCATCGTATGCATTCTTTATTGCTTTATTGTAAGCATTCAAAGGATTCATTTTGGGAAGCACTACAGAATGCCTTCCCTAATTGCTTTATTGTATGCAAGTCGGCGAAGCGCTATTTTGAAAGCATACAAATGTAGTTACTGCTTACCAAATCCAGGTTATTTTTTGCTGGGCAGTACAATGCCAAAACTTTGCTTTAAAATAGAAATCGCTTTAAAAACTAAATAATTTTTTTTTTATTTTCTTAATACAAAAGCATATATGATTAAATATGGAACAAAATTTTTATATTATTAGCACTTTAATATGCTGAATACGAATTTCATTAAAATATTATTTTATTTATCGACGCAGCTTTCTCGGGTTGTCAGGGTTTTTGTGCTACAGGGGCAAGACCTAACCCCCTACTGTTAACTAAATCAATATTCAAATTTAGGGAGGGTCGGAGTGGCCCGATTGCAATGAAATTGGTGAGTTAATATTGTGAAATTAGTGAGTTAATATCTTGCTTAAGATTTGATGTCGAGCATCCCAGAAATACCTATTTTATTGCAATCGGACCACTCAGTTGAAAATGGCCGAATTATTTCCAAGCATTTTGTGATAAGTCCAGCTGTTCCATCCTCAAGGGGATTCCATAAAATTTAATGATTTTAGTATAATTTTATAGAAATAATATTTGTTTAGTTTAGTTAAGGATAATATGTTTTTTATATTTCTTTTTCTATTATTTACAAAACGTATCTATATTTAAAAAAGTAATTGCTCTTTGTATGGGAAACTTTGAAAACATTGAAAATCATCATGAAACACAATGGTATTTTCAGACTGCTGTACAGTGTCATTTTTTGTTCTCAGAAATATGTAAGTCCAAATTTCATTCATATTTGAGGATTCAACACTGTGTAGTTTCCTTGTTACTTTTTTTTAATATGGTCCATAAACCACATGTAGGTCCACATTAGCGAATGTTCCCTTACTATGTCAAAATTTTAAGTTAAGTACGAAATACAGAAATAAAAAATGTAGCTTCATATACAAAATTCGCTTATAAATACTGGCATAAATACACACACACAACAATCTAAACTAAACTCAAAAATTATACCGAACATAAATCAACAAAATAAAATATAAATTTGAAACTAGTTTGTAAGATTAGGAACTAATAAGGGAACTCTTTTAAATGGTTCTTCCAGATTTCGATGAAATTCAGATATAAGACAGAGGAGGCGAAAGTAATAAATAATTAGTAAGAAATATGCCTGCCCAATCGCATATTTAGGGAGTATAATGGGTTATTTATTATTTTTAATTTATTTATTTTGTCCCTATCACTTATCAGACTTGGGCGATGTCAATTGCATTTCATAATCATTCACTTGTGAAATGTTTCTATATCATTAATAATTTCACACCTACACTCACACTTGTGGGCTTAAAAGATTCCTTGGAAAATGTTTAATATTGTCAATACCAGACTTGGGACATAATACATACCAATATTTGTTTATTTAATTATAAGCAAATTCCTTTTTTATGTTTAATTAAATGTAATTGTAATAGTTAATAATCCCCATGTTTGGTATTACAAATTTTCCAAGTAAGCTTTTAAGCGCACAAGTGTGAGCGTAGGTCTGATATTATTAATGATATAGAAAAGTTTGTGAATGATGTGAATGATGTGAATGATTATGAAATGTAATTGACATCGCTCAAGTCTGTCATATATACAAATTTTATATCAGTACAATCTTATAACTGAATTTTTAAGATATTTTTTGTGCGTAGTGTACAAGTTCATATAAAATATTTCATATAGATGGACATAGAGTAAAGTCATGTTCTGTGTAACAACATGGTCATGATACTGAAATGGTAAATGGAATTTTTGTCCAAAATAAAATAAGGACACATATAAACAATATAAACGTATTACTCTCTCTCTCTCTCTCTCTCTCTCTGCACAAACACATACACTTGAACAGAATTAACGTTTTAACATAAAAAAATGTTTAAAACATGAAGTATAAAAAGCTTAACATGAACTATATTTTTACGAAAAACTAATGTGCGTATGTGTGTGTCTGCGAAAAAATGGATAAATATATTTGTGTATGTGTTGGAATGAAATCGTTGTTGAACAATTTTCTTTTATATATAATTTTAAACTTTTTTTTTTTAGTTTTTTCTGTTTTTCCACTTGAGTGTATATAGTTTATGTGTGTAGTGGTACTATTGTTTTGGTTGTATGTGTGGCATGGTCAGATAGTCATTGCGTTAATGGCTAAAATAAACTTAAATGAATTAAAAATAGCTTTTTTCATTGTGATGATTCTTTAACGGTGACTATTAATTTCATTTTTGTTTGACCATTAAAAAAATACACACACACAGTATAACCACAAAAGGAAAAAGGAGCTACTGCAAACAAAAACAAAAAAATTCAAACAACATCAATGAATGGATGTTGGGTAATATGATTCTATTTTGTACTCATTTTTGCTGGAACGGAGGAAAAAGTTTTAAAATAAACCATGGCAAAAAAAAAACGGCTAAAACAAAAATGAAAAATGATAAAAAGTTTATATGCACAAATTTTGTTAAAAAAAAAAATTACAAGAAAAAACTACAATTCACCATTAACCATCAAAGGGATCAGAATAAAGCAAACAAAGTATTTCAATCTTCTTAGTTTAAGTTTTTATCATTAAAACCAAAATTATTGCAATTCATCTAAAGAATTTATAATTCATCTATAAAATTTGAGATCTTTAAATAAAAAAATTATTCTTTAAAGGAAAAACATAAATTTTCTTTAATACGGAACAAATTTAGCAAAGGTTTTCTTCAATTCAGCTAATGTATTTGTCAATGGATTAATTATTTGGCAAATGATTAAATTATTTGGCAATTTGGATCAATAATCATGGCTTTAAGATTCAAGTCACAATTTACAATCCCTGTTAAAAATAGACATATATGGATTCATGCAAGAACACACACATGCTTCATGCATGTCCACATTCATCCATACATGAGTCACAGTTTTTGTCATAAACCATTTTTTTATGTTCGTATGAGGAATCATACATGGTGTACATTGACGAACATTTAGGTAATATTGACATGTATGATAACATATGAAATCTTATGAACATATATGAACATATATGAATCCTATTTATTGGTATATGGACATGTATGACCTCGAATCACTTCACATATGAGCATTTATGAGTTTATTATCCCTAAAATACCGTTACCGAAATAACTTAAGTAACGATACCTCAAAATTATCATTACCGATAACTAAAGTTAACGCTAAAAACCCATTATCGAAATAACTGAAATATCGATAACCTTAAAATACCGTTACCGTAAAAGAAAATAGCGTTACCCTTACCGATACCCGCATCGAATCGGCTACCATCCATGAAAAATTCTCAAAATAAAATTATTTTATTGAATTCAAAAAAATTTCGCACATGCATACACTCAAAAAAAAAAAAATTGTTAAAAAATAAGTAAAAAAGTTTTCAATTTCAGTTTACTCTTATTATACGTACTAATTGTTAGTATAAAGTTATGTTTTAGTAAAACTTTTTGATATTCGGATTTTACAAATTACAAAATTTAAAAATCGGCATATATGGATCCGTACATGAACATACATGCTTCTTACATGTCCAGATGCATCCATACATGGTTCATATGTGTGCGTAAATGCTTCATACATGTTCATATGAGGAATCATATATGTTCATGTGTGTGCATTAACGAAAATTGAGGTAATATTTACATGAGTGATCATACATGTTCATACATTTCCATACATTTCCATACATGATCATATGTGTAAATTAACGAAAATTGAGGTAATATCTACATGTATGATCGCATCTACATGTATGATCGCATATGGAAGTGTATGGACATTTATGAACTCGAATGTCTTGATATTTAAACATGAATGAATTCATATGTGTCCATCAATGGATAAATATATGTTGATTTTTAACCATGTAATTTTGGTTGCTAATTTAACCAGTTTAATTTCACTAACTTTTGAAACCCGACTTGCTAAAATTTGCAAAAAAAATTACAAATAATCAAAATGTTTTTAAGCTAAAAATTATTTGATAGAGAAAAAACTTGAATTTTATTTATGCACTTTTATATTAACTACGCTCAGGGGAAAAAGTTTCATCATATTGATGAAAATGTGTCATAAATCGTTTGCCATCAATTATTCATCATACTTATGAAGTTTTCATAGATACGACGAAGAGTTACATAAAAATTGAAGCGAAATGATCCATAGATATTCATCATTTCCTAAAAAAGTTTCTTAAACTTTGAGAAAATAATTTTATTGAAGTTAAATTAAATTTATTTATTATTGATAGAAGATTAGTTTGACCAAAATATATTTTATTTTGTTTTCTTCATTTCCGCTTAACTCCCTGTGGAGCATAGAGCCTCTACAAAATTTCTCCAAGATATTCTGTCATTCGCTAGTAGTTTTAACTCGTTCCAGCCTATTCCGCTGTGTTCAATATCTTTGAGCAAGCTTCTTTTTATTTTGTTTTAGCATATAACATTTACAAAAATTTTTGATGACTTGAATTAATTTTCCCAAAAAAAAAATCTCCACAATTGGAAAGTTCTCTAAATATCAATTGAAATTCTAAAAATTCATTTAAATTTAGAAACATCAATTGCAATTTTGATTTTCCATTTGAAATTAAAAATATATTACTTGTCATTCGGTTTCTTTGGAAAACTCAAAACTAATTTTAAATTCTGGAACATCAATTCAAAATCGGAAATTTCATATTAATTTTCACGGGTGTTTCTGAATCTTAAACAGAATTTTCTGTTTTTTTACTAAAAATAATATTTCTTGAGCTTGATTTGAAATTTTTTGAGTATTATTTGATGTGTTTTATTAAAAGGGATGTGTCATTAAAAGCAAAATGGAAACTATTCCAAGCAACCTGCAGATCGATACAAACATATGGAGCACAAATATGGGGCTTTACTGGATTTGAATATGTAGATGAACTTCAAAGATTTTTTACAAAAAGGGTATTAAAACTACCTGAAAATACACCTAATTATGTTATTGCTCTGGAAACAGAACAGGAAGAAGCACATATATATACCTACAGCCTGCATTTAAATTACATTTCCAAAACTTTATACGATTATGACAACCAAAGATTACCTCATAAACTCTCGAAAGTGATAATATCTAAACATCTATTCTGGTTTAAGGACTTCGTCGAACGATTAAATAAGTACAGCTTAAGAATCAATAACGTCGATTTAAATAAAACGGAGTGGAATGACGTATGTATTCAATTAATTCAAAAAATGAAATATGAAATTAAGGAAAATTATTACGTATCTGCATTAGAAAGCCAACATCGAATTTATAAGCACTTAGATCATACAAAAGGCCGATCATACTGCAATAAACGTTTTACCCAATATCAAATATCCACTATAATGAAAGCTCGTGGTGATCTAATATGGCTTAACGGAAACCAATTTAGTACTACTCAATCTAGACTCTGTTCTCTCTGCAACTTATTTGAAGAAGAAACGCTCCTACATTTTATAGGAAGATGCCCAGTGTTTAAACATATAAGACGCTTGCACCTTCTAAGTACAAGTTTAACGGATTGTGAAACTTTTGAAATTTTAAATGGTGGAACTGATGCAAATTGGCTTTCACTAGTAAACTATATCACAAATGCATTAAAATATAGAAAATTTTTAGTAGAGGAATATAATTTCTAAATGAAAATATTGTTAACTTTTTTAATAGTAAAATTTATATAGTAAAATGTATCAAATCTTAATATACCAAACTTCCGGCAGACGGTTATAAGCCATGCCGTTAAATCTTTATTATTACTTTATCTTAATAGCAATAATGTAAAATGTATTGAAAAACTATTTAATAAAGAATATATATCTATATCTATCTATATATCTATGTGTTTTATTAAATGGAATTTTTCAAGCATATCTAAATTTAAATTTTCTGAATTTTAATTGAAATTTTAATACAAAAAGTTAACAAAACTTTTTAATTGTAATAAGTTTTCAGCACTGATTGAATTTTTCTTCATACTATTAATGAATTGATTTCATTAAAATGGATTCATTTATTTAATAAATAATTTCATTAACTAGATGAAAATTCATTAATATTGTTAATTTTTTCCTTAAATTTTTTTTTATGATTTTTTCATAATTTCACAAAAAATAATTCATTAAATCAATGAAAAGTTTTCGAATTTTTTTCTATAACAATTTTAACTTGTAATATGCAAAATAAATTGTTTACTGAAATTTTTTGATTTTTTTCTATAAGTACTTTTTGGATTAAAAAAAATAATATTAAAAATGTCATACATTTTTCTGCTAAACAGAATTAACCAAAACTTTGAAATAAATTGATTTGAGGCGGTGTCATATCATTTCGTATATAAAGTGTTGATTTGAAATAAGAACAAAAATTATAAATTTTTTTTCTTAAGTCGACATAAGCGCTTTTGTAAAAAGTCAACAGATTATTTTCATTTTGTTTTTAATTTAAAAAACACATTTTTTTGACTGATATCTCCAACTCTTTAAAGTGCAGTATAAATAAAGTTTTTTGTTTTGTAATTCAAGTAATGAATATATTTCATACAAACTATGAATTTTATTCATAAAAACTTCTTTAACATTTATACTAGAATTAATGAAAAAAATTTCATAAACTTTGAGATATTTTCATTATGTCTTTGAAAATTAAAATTATTTAATGAAACATGTTTCATTGATTCAATGAAACATTTCTTAAGGGACTTTTTTATGAAAAAATTCATTGTATTTAGGCATTCATTAATACTACGTACAAGTTTCTATCAGTGTATTTACTAATTGGTAAGCTTTAGTATACTTTTATGCTGTTTTAAGCAGCTTTATTTTAATATTTTTTCGAAAATTTTTGCTAGTATTTAGTAAAAAATTTTATTGACTTTAGCAAATCGATTTCCACTAAGAGTTTACTAAAATTTTACTAAATTTGGGTAACTAATTTGTTTACTAATTTTACTTTACTAACAAATTGCAGTCACGTTTTTTCTAAAATTAAAATTTAAATTGTAATTTTCTGTAACTTCTGCAGACTTTTTTATTTCAGTGTACCTTTGTTAAATGTTTTTTTTTGCGTTTTCATGTGCTTACCAAAATTTTTTTTGTCGAATTCTTTGGTGTTTATAAAAATTAAATTTTTGACTTAAAATGGCGGTGTACGCGATATGTAATAATGATAATTTGTTTTGGAGATTATATTTGAAGTTAACTTAATCAATTGACTTGTGCAGAAAGTTTATTATACATACGGCACGTTCCACTGCAAACCGAATTTTCCCTGTAGTCCGGATGTGATCTACTAGATAAGCGGGTGTTGCGAACGATGTCTCGGACCAAAACATGTTCAAATAAAAGAGAATATATTTTTAGCACACAGTCTTTAAAAAATTGTAATGACGATCCTTTATATGCTAGGTTTCTAAATTCTGTTTATGGGATTGTGTGCTGTACCTAAAATTTTAGAATTTCAATTCGTTTTGATTTTACAATTGATTTTATGTTGTAAAATAACAGAAAAACTTAGTTCACTTAGCCTATTTAAACCTGGCCTATTTAAAACAGTGCCATGCGAAAAACTGTTTTTTTTAACAAAATTCATGCTCATGTTGTACTCTTTACTCGTTTTTTGTATGAAGAAAACCTAGATTTTTTTTTTAATTTCAATTTATTGTTCAGATTATTGTAGTAATATGTCTAAAAGTTATTTGGTGCAGTTTTAACTAATTTTTAGTAGCTTTCTATACTCTTTTTACAGGTTTATTTCTATGAGTGTACATAAAGAATGGCCCAGTTATAATATGGACGCATTCATAACGTTGTTACAACGCCCCCAGTGTATGAAATTTTAAACCATTTACATATGTTGTTGACAAGACATATACCGTTATTTGACATAATTTTCAAGTCTGTCATTCGAATAGTATTTCGTACAGACGCCATGGAACAAAAAGACGTGAAGAAATTTTGCACACTTTCTTAGAAAATCCAACATTCAGTGGTTCGAAAAACAAACACATGCATCCTCCTAACTGCCCACAATTTTGACCAATCGAAAGATATTGGGCAAATGTAAAAAATAAATTGAAGAAGAGTAATAAAGAAGCAAAAAATGAAGTTATAATGTTACAAAAATGGAACCAGAGTGCTAAAAAAAGTAAAGCCGAAGGATGTGCAAAAATTAATGGGGAGCATCAACAAACATGTCCGTTCTTTTATTCGTAACAAAGAAAATTAATTTATATGTATGATTTTTCTTAAAGCTGAATAAATTTCCTTTAATTTGGTGTATAATTTATAAAAATGTGTCTGTTATTTACAAAGTTATAACTACTTTTGTGCGTCCAGATTATAACTGGGCCATTCTTTATAACACAATTTTCAAAAATAATCAAAAACATTCCAAGTAATTAAAAATAATATCAGTTTCAAAGGGTTTAAAAGTGTTTGAAAATAGCCCATATCGCTCATTTGCTGCAAGAACGTCACAACTCAAAAAACATAATTTTTGAGTTAATGACGCAGAATTTTTCGTTATATCACGTATCATATTGTGTAAAAAAGTCGTATTGATATCATGTATACACCTCACGTCTTGAGAGAAATTATGTCGTTATTTTTTTCTTCTACAAGGTGTTAGTAAATTGAAAATTGTAAACTCGTTTTCTACAAAATCAAAATTTTTGAGTTATGACGTTATTGCAGTAAATGAGCGATATATTTATCCCTTAACATCTTAAAAGATTAACATTTTCATATTTAAGCAATTAACTTTTCAATTCAGCTTAGAAGTTAAACTGATTTAAAAAACAAATTTCATACTTGACTTAAAAAAAAACTTTAATTTAAGATTATGATTTTCTTTATTCAGCTAATAAATTTTCACTACTAATAAAATTTGCTAATAAAATCTACTCAATCGACCATGATTTTAATTTTTCGACTAAAGAATATCTTTTATGCTGTTCTACTTACAAGTGTGCAAATGTGTAACATTTTAAAGTGATAAAAACTCTCTACGTTTATTTTTATGTTTACAAAGAAGGTATACCAATGGATACACTCAGGGAACTTCTGCTTTAAAAATATGTGGTTGTTTGGGTTTAAATGCAGTTTATTTATTTTTAATGTAAATGTCAGTCATTTGTAAAACAAATTAAATTTTTTACTAACGTTGTAGTTCATTTAAAAAAACAAACCACATAAAATTACTGTTTGTTGTTTTTACATTTATTTTTCACAGTAGTTTTTTGGTATTTAAAATATTCTTACATATAGAGACAATCTGACAATTATAAATACACAAATAATAATACAATTTGAAAATGAAAAATCACTGATGACGCCTGTCCATATAAAGGCAGAAACTAGTCTAGTCTGATTTAAAAATTTATAGTGTTTATAATTTTCAGAGAAAAACGTTTATTCTTCTTCTTAACCTCAACATTTCTAAAATAAATATATGTTTCTTTACTTTTTAATAACATGTGGTTAATTTTTGCTACAATTGCTAGTCATTTTTTGAACATTAAAAAACACATGACAATATTAGCTGAATTTACTGAAATGTAAGTCGTCCTTTCTTTAAGTGAAATTTCATTTGTTTTTAACTATATTTGTAGTGGTGTTTACCTACATATTATTCTAAGTGTATACCAGAATCTGGATAAAAGTTAAAAGGCTCAACAAGGCCCAATAAATATGTATGGAGTCTCATGTCATATTGCCCTTAAAGGAGATCATAATTTTTGCACTTTCTTCACTTGGGATACCTTCTTCGATAGTTGTTTGTTTCAGTTAGATTTTTTTATTAAATTTTGTGAACACAAGCAAAGGAAATTTGATAAATTAAATTTCAAGGGAGTAGTCATATCTTATAGTTTTGCTCTATATTATTTTTTTTGTCATCACCGTTGCCATTGTACTTTTGTAAAATTAAAGAAAAAAAAAACTATTGTTAGTTTTACTTAGTAGTTGGTTTTATATTTTTTGTGAAAAAATGTATGGAACAAAAGACAAATGCATAAGAAAGAAACCAGAGGAAAAGTATGAATGAGTTAAAAAAAAAAATGAGACCAACATAAATACAAGTACATATTTTAAATGGCTTCTAAGATAAAATACTTGCAGTATTACACACATACTACTACTCTACAGAGCATGTTAAGTTAGTTGTAGTTTGTGATATAAGTCATAGTGTAGTAGTAGTTGGTACATACTCAACAAACACTACGACGAACAAACATGATAAGAGCCAAGTGAAAAGACAAGTTAAAAACTATGAAAAAATGCCAAAGGTTTTAAAGTTAAGAAAGGATTTTATATGTTACACCCAAAGAAGAAACAGAGAGAGGGAGAAGTAGACACAAAATATTAATAACAATTTTCTTTTTTAATTTTGTAATAAACACCTACTTTGGGTGATAGCTAATTGTAATTGTAACATTTTGAAATATTGATCAAGGACATACTTAAAATTTAGGGACAGGACCAGTGCTGCCAGAACTAAGTTATCAGGCTAAATTTGTAGAAAATTGTTTTATGTGTACAAGGTTTATGAAACTTTTTTATAATAAAGATTTATGAAACATTTGCCATAAATTTTTATGAAACTTTTCATCATATCTATGAAATCTACATAAATATGATGAATAATTAATGAAAAACGATTAATAAAACAGTTTTATCAATATGATGAAGCTTTTTTCACTGAGTGTATTCAAACTATCAAACTACTCATACGCTTCGCCTATTGTCTCTGCAATATGCTTTTCTTACCAAGTTTTTTTAACAATTTGTTTCGTTCCTTGGTAAATTTCATATATTTATCAGTTATTTGGTATTAAAAATAAGCATACATTTCATAAATGTTTATGAAACATTTCATAACTATGAAAAGTATTGTTATCGATTTACAATTTTATAATACAGCTTTATTCCATTTATAAAGTTTTTCATTGGACGAAAATCCAGGAAGTTTTCATCACATTTATGCAGCTTTCCATAAATATGATGAAGTTTTTTTCCCAACTGTAGATTCAATTTAAATAGTGTATTGTATTCGGCCTAGCTGTTCCTTTAAAGTGTCTATAAACTTTAGTATAACGAAAACTTTATAAAATTTCATTTGATAATAATTTGTACATACTGCCTGTTTCCGGGCTAAAAATAATCTTAAAATTAATAACATACTTTTAGGATGTTGTTAAAAAAATTTTTAAATTATGTTTTATGCTTTATGACTTTTTGTTTTTTGTTTTTTGTAATAATCTAACATTATAGCAACACATGTTTTGTTTAGTTAGATGTTGTCTTTTTTATATAAAACATGTTCTAAAAATATTTTTTTATCACTCTGTACTTATTTAATGTTTGTCAGGCTTGTTTAAAGTTTTTATGACACCATACATATATGTCGTAGGGTAGTACATGTCTTAAGGTTATTATACCTTATACTTTATATAGCTGTTTACAATATAAAATGCTATTTTCCAGGTCATGATGGTAATAGTCAATTGCTTAAGGCGTCAGTACACTGCGTTGCAAAACTATAATTACACATTAATTTTAGAAAATTTCGTAAGTTAAAAAGTAGAAGAATTTAGCCGGCATAAATGTAAAACCAATGAAAATTAATAATTTTTAACAAAAACACAATTCCCAAAAAAAAGTGTTTTAATTTTTGTATTAAAAATCCAAAAATTGTTTTTTGGACTTTCTATATTTTCATATAATTAGTTCCAGTATTGTTCCACCTCAAGTCTGATGCTAATGAAACAATTGTATTGTCTATCATGAAACTAATAAAGCTTTTCAAAAAGCCACAAATAAAATCTTTTTTTTTTTTTTTTTTTTTTTTAAAGGATTAACAAAATTAATTAGTGTTTGATAACTATAAATACACTTAACTTAATATCGAAAAATTTACAAAAATTTAGGAAAAAATTTTTAAAGCAGCTGTTTTAATAATGCCTGAGGCCACCTTTTTTAATTAACTCTGATCAAACATACTCTCCACCAGATTAATTCGAAGTTCTTTCATATTTCTGCGTAAACTCAGCGGGTTTGATCCGGAGAACATGCGGGCCACTCCACTTTTATAGATAGCCATTTCAACATCTCACGACTTACATTTACTGAGGCATTGTCTTGTTGGAAAATAAATTTTTCTTCGTTGCAATTTCACTCGAATTATTTGCAAAATTGGTGACAACCGCATGAGAACGGTTTATTTTTCTAGCAATTTCCCGAAACCTAACGCCACTTTTTAAATAGGCTGAAATTAACCCTTTTTCAAAATCACTTAGATATGTCCCACGCGACGTTTAGTTGCAACTTGATTAAAATTGCATATAAAAATTAAAAATAATTTTTTAAATTACTTTTATTTGAAATTCTTCTTTGTTTATCGTTATATGTAATTACAGTTATGAAAAACCGAAAATAGTATAACACAATTTTTCTCTTAAATCAATTAAATAATCTCTTTAAATTTACACAATAAGAGGTCAGTTATCACACTTGTTTAATTATGTATCTACAAGCGTACTTTAGGTAGAATGCAACAAGGGACATACTGTGTGTTTATTACTGATCATAAACATATGGGGTTTTTGTTGCTTCTTTTTTAGTACGATCATTTCTTTTGAACATAGAATCTACGTGAGGTCACGTATATTCTTTTGTATGATAAGAAATGCAGCCTGTAGATAAAAGACCACATATAAGCAGGTATTTAGCTTGTAAGATATTTAGTTTTATTTTAGTATATAAGAATTTTAAATTTGTAAATAAAGAGTTGTTGCGATCAAACCACTAACGCACAAGGTTGTGTTTTCATTTCCCGCATCGTGTTGAAGATACACATTCAACAACACTCTTCAAAACAGTTATAAGTATTAAAAAAATGTTTGTAATATTAGAAAAAAAATAGCAAAAATCATTTGTAATTATAGTTATGCAACGCAGTGTTTACTCATATTTACATATTTTACACATGAAATAGTCAGGTCAGTTATCACACTCTTCAAAACAGTTATAATTAAAAAAAAAAAAAAACGTTTGTAATATTAGCCAAAACAGCACAAATCATTTGTAATTAAAGTTATGCAACGCAGTGTATTAAGTAAGTGATTCTAGAGAAATTTAAAAAATATACTCTGTTAACTTCTGCTATAAATACCTGCAGTTATTTGAGTTTTAAATAACACAGTATCTTTATTTTTAAGTGCAACCCAAGTAATTTGTAGAAGAAACTTTAGTTTTGACTACATTTGTAGTTCATTTAAAAAAACCAACCACATCAAATTACTGTACTATAAATTTACATAAATTTTTATCAGTTTTTTTGTTTTTATTAAATTAAATAAAACAAATAAACGATAGTATATTTTTTACTACATTTGTTTTTAATTTTACTACATTTGAGGTTCATTTTATAAACAGTCAAAAACAAATGACAATGTTAGTTGAATTTAATTGAAATGCAAATCGTGCTTTCTTCAAGTGAAATTTTATTTGTTTTTAACTACATTTACCTACATAATATTCTAAGTGTACATTTAAAGGAAAATCTTCAGCATATATATGACATGTTTCATAGATTTTCGTCCAATATAACGTTTCATAGTATCTATGAAACATTTCATAAAAAAATAAAATCAATTTCATCATATTTATGATATGTTTCACTGCAGATATGAATGATATTTTGTATTAATAAGAATTTCATAATTTTTCTGTAGAAAAAAGTTCATAGAGACCATGATAGGGTCATTATAATTCCTGTTGTTTATGAAAACTTTCATCATAATTAATGAAATTGTTACATCGAACGAAAATTTATTAAACTTATTCCTGGGTTTCTCTGGATGTACTATAAAAAAGTAAAGAAGAGTTAGGTGTCATCAAAGAGAGAATTCTTATGTCTGAAATCCAGAGTTTGAAGTTGTTTAGCTGCAAGACTTAAACACCAAGAGTGTTTTGTTTATATGAATATTTAGCATTAAAAAAAATCTCGGTAGCTCATAAAATCTAAAAAATCTTTAAAATCGAAATAAATGTTTAAACTAAATTTTCAATTAAACTTTATGAAAATTAAATTTCCTAGCAAAGTGCAGTATAATCTGTTTTTTTTTTTTTTGTTATTCTCTTTGTTATCGTTCCTTTATTTTTTGCTGTTTTTTTTTTTTTTTAATATCCTTTACAACCAATGACCCATAAAAAATGTTAAATTTTCTATGTTTGTCGTTTCTTTGTTACACATCAATAGTTGCAAATATAATCATTTTTAAGCTCATGCTCACACACACTGACACCCAAACACACACTTAGAAATTTATAACTTTACATGAATTGTATAAAGACTGTATTCCATAGATGATGATGGATAATGTTACATCAATTTTTTTTTTTCACGAAAGAAAGAGAGAGTAAGCAATCAAATTTGAACACCAATACATACACACATACATACATACCTAATAATATAAAAAGATGTCCTTGCATGAATATATGTATGTATGTGTAAATGTAGTTCAAGTCATTGTTAAAAAGTTTAATAATAAAATATGAAATAGAAAAAGAAGGAACTAAGGAAGCTTCAATAGCAATAATGATAATATTATAACCAAACTTATCATCAAAAGCAACATCATCAATGTCATCATCATCATTAACATATGCCAACTAAGTAAATGGACAAAATTAAAATATAAAATACTGAATGCATGTTTTTTTTTTGTTTCAAATTACATGTCAATTATTAAGCATTATTGTAAATATTTAAAAGTGAAAAACTCCAAACTGAAAGTGGTTGATACCAACCGGGATAACAAAAGAAAGGATGCCCAAAAAAAATTACCGCAGCTTAGCTTGTTAAATTAAAAAAAAGGCAGTTAATCAAATTAGGGCATCAAATCGTAAGTTGGCTAGAAAATTTCGTGTTTCCAAGGAAACAATTCGCAAAAACTTGCTCCAAATGAACGTTAAACACTACCAGATGAAGACAGCGATATAGTAAAAAAACAATTGGCAGAAATACCACCAAAATGCAGACATTCGAGAAAAAACTTCATAGAGTGTTTATACAAAATTTTCTATTATTTCTTATATTTTTGTATTGAAAAAATGTAGTTTGGGGGAGGAAATGTTCAATTTTCCTTCCACCTGGACCCGCTCCTGCACGTAGCACAATATATTCCATATTCAAACGGTTTGAAACTGGAGTGGCATCAATCGGGATAAAAAAGAAAGGAAGCCCAAAAAAATTTTATGCAGATGAGCTTGATAAATTGAAAAAATCAGCGGTAAATCAAATTGGGGCATTAAATTGTAAGTTTGCTAGAAAATTTCACGTTTCCAATTCTCAGAAAGTGTTAGTTAGAGTGTTCTTACAAAAATTTCTATTAGTTCTTATATTTTTGTATTGGGAAAATTAATGTATATATAAGGTGGCGCAAAAATAACCTTCCCATGTTTTTTTTTTATTATGTATTTTATATGTATAGCATTTTCTGATAGGAGGATTACTTTTGCGCCACTTTATATATATATATATGTATGCACAGCGCATACTTTAGAGACATTTATTCGTTCCCCCGCATAGTTTAGGGACATTTGCTTACTTTGGGGACAGTAAGCAAATGTCCCCAAACTATGCGGGGGAACGAACAAATGTCTCTAAACTATGCGCTGTGCATACATATATATATATATATATATATATATATATATGTATGCACATATATATATATATATATGTATCATTAACAGAAACAAAGACAACAGCAGAATTTCCAACACATCACCATTGTCATTTCCAAGATTAACAACAATCTTAATCACATCCTAGCAATAAATGTAAAAATTTTTAAGTACAAAAAATTTGTACCAAAAATGGAAGTTGGCTCATTTGCTTTTATTTTCTTGAACAGATAGAAATATAAAAATACCAGAGACCGAAAATAACAGTTATCCCGAAAACTTTAACTCAAAAACTCTGTAGAGTCAACGGAGATATATTCTATTATATACCAAATGATTCGTATTTCAGAATCTATTGTGATCTTAAGGAAACGATCTCAACTCCACAGTTAAGAGTTATTTTTCAACGAAAAAATAAAAGATCGGATGAAACTCTTAAGAAGAAAGTTTTATTTCGCCTTCATTAAATAAAACTCTTTTGAGGAGTTTTATTTTTTCCGTCTGAAATAAAACTCTTTTGAGGAGTTTTATTTTTTCCGTCAGAAAATAAAGCTCATTTGAGGAGTTTTGTTTTGAAACTCATTTATGGCGCTATTTTTTTTTCGTCAAAAATAAAACTCATATTGTTTATTTTCTCCTTTTTTTATTGACTTTATTTGCTATAATGTGTTTAGTAATTTATTTATTTAATTTAGCGAACATAACTTTTTCTGCGGAAAGGTTTGAACACAGGTCGCCCAATATCAATTTAAGAGCAGAGAATGCTCTTTCCACGCTTACCTCGGTTGCAGGTACACACTGTATAGTTTTTGCCAATGTATTCAAGTCAAGTTTATCAATCGATAGGGGCTTTGGAGAAAAATTGTCTATTTCCTAGAAAGTTTTTTTTCATCCTCATTATCACTTCCTTCGCTTTATTATTCCATATCTTCATATATAAGAAAAAAAACAACAACCATTTAATAATAGGAATCAAACAAAAACAAATTAAAAACCCACATGTTTTCATTTTAATGCCGATTTTTTCAATTGGAATGCAAGTGATTAGATTACACTGCCTTACAAATTGTAATGATCTGGGGGGTTATTATGTAATTCGATTCGAAAGAAAAAATGTGTAAATTCGTATGAATTGTATTTTGTAGTACGATTTTCAAAAATGTATTTACGAACGCACGGAAACTTTTTTCGAACCGGCCGTTTATTATCCCCCTTTCGAAAACAAAAATTACCCTTTCGTAAATGCAACTATATAATACGAAAGCGAACTTCACAAACGTTAAAACATTCGTATTTTATTCGAGAGCTAATTTGTTGTCGAAAAAAGAAAAAAAAATTAAAATGTAAGTATTGTTATACAAACTATAAGAAAAAGTGTTAAATAAATAAGTAAAAATAAAAAACATCAAATGTTTTATGTTTTTACACTAAACATTGTTTTTTTCACGATGTTGAATGTTTGAAGGAGTGGATTTTGCTAAAGGTCACCTAAATGTAGCGAATGCTAGAAGCAAGTCCAATGATTTGTTTACAATATTGTCTTTGGATTTGGATGCAGCTGGCCCTCCGACTCATGATATTACGAAATTTAAAAAAGTACGTTTTCACTTTATCAATTGTCGGTTTATAGATTGGTATTATTCAAATTTACATATGTTTATAGGTGTGGCCAGATTATAAACACCACATAAAGGTAAAATGCCGGGAAAACCGAAATAGTATTTCAGGGACTGGAGGTGGGCCGAGTAAATTTTGTTCCCTTTGAAATATAATTGCTCATCCCTTATAGGTCTGATTAATTGAATATGCGTACCATCTACTGCTCCAATTATTCCAGGTATTCCACATTTTTCAAAAAAGTATCTCTTAGCTTTTCTCTTCCTATCCTCTGTCATTTCAAATACAATATGTTTGGGACAAAGAACTCTTTCAATAACATCGCAAACCTCAGACAAACACGCAGAAATTGATGCTTGAGAAAATCCTAATAGGCGGTCTTGGCCAATTTGATGCTGATATTCACCTTGCGCCAAAAATTTAAGTTTGGCAGCTAATTTTAATATAGGAGAGATGGCAGTTGACCTTTCTGCTGGTTTAAATTCATCTTTTACACAACTCAAGACATAGGTAAAAGCAATTTTACTAAGCCTAAAGTTTTTTATGAAACTAAAAAGATATTGTTAGGAATATATTTAATCTTAAAGGTAAAACTTTAAATTTTTCTTACTTTGTCTCATTAAGATTCATTATATCTGACGAATCTCTTATAAGTTTCCTTTGAACTCTTTCCGGAATAGAATCATTTTTTTCATCACTATCTTCTGTCCACAATAAAACACAATCCATTTAAGCTTCGACTTTTTAAATAAATATTTTCTTTAATAAAGTTTTCTTTAAATATTTGTTTTCAAATTTTGACATTTAAGCACAATGCTGACAATTTTGACATTATAAGACATGCTGCCAAGTTATGTATTAACCGATAAAAATTTGGCATCACTTGTATTTACCCTTTTTTACACAAATACAACTCTGTGAAACATTCGAACGAATTAGATAATACAATTTTACTTTCGAAACGGAAATTCGTTTCGAAAGGTTTTACTTTTCGAATCGAATTACGTAATAACCCCCCTGGCAAACGACAAGCTTTAAGTGTTAATTTACATAAAATGAGTTTTATTGTCTGACGGAAAAAATAAAACTCCTCAAAATAAGTTTTAAAATAAAACTCCTCAAATGAGTTTTATTTTATACGGAAAAAATAAAACTCCTCAAAAGAGTTTTAT
This sequence comes from Delia radicum, assembly GCA_021234595.1. NCBI lineage: Eukaryota > Metazoa > Arthropoda > Insecta > Diptera > Anthomyiidae > Delia > Delia radicum. The sequence goes on from CM037854.1 coordinate 188,883,496, forward strand.
TTAATGAATTCGAAATAAAACTCTCTTCTACAGAGTTTCATCCGATCTTTTATTTTTACGTTGAAAAATAACTTTTTTTTATGTTTCTTTTTCTTTTTAAGCCTCAAAACAACTGTTATAAAGGAACTTTTTTGATATCACTTATAACCGTTACGGTCCTTGAAAAATACAGTCAAGGAACCAAGCTATAGTTCTACCAAGTTTTGTCGACAAACCCGCATATATTTTGCTAATTGCAATTTTAAAATAAAAATGGCGGATCTAAATGGCAGTCATTAATTAATAAATTGGACTTAAAATAAATATTTATAATGCATGTACCACAAACATGATAACGAATCAGAAATTAAAACCATTACCATATAAGAGCCCATCCAGAAATTGCCAATGGTCTGGAAAATCAAGCACTGGCAGAGCACTGTTTGCAAATGGTCCGACAAATAAAGTGCTGGCAAAGTATTTATTTGAAACGCTCTGCCAATGTTAGTAAAAAGAGCTTTGTCAGTACTTGATTTACAAAATTTACAACCGTAAAACTAAATAAAGCACTGGCAGAACGCTTTCCCAACGCTGGCAAGAGGTGCATAGCCTAATTTTTGTTCAAAAATTTCCCAATTTTTAATTTTAAAATTGGAATTTATCTAATTTTAAATGAAAACCTCTTCATAAATTTAAAATTTCTCTGTGAAAAATTACAAATTTACTGTCAGAGTAGAAATGATATTTTTTAATGGAATTTGTATATTTATTTTTTTTTACATCATTTTATTATTTTAAATAATAAAAACAAAATTTTATAAAAAAAAAATATAATTAGTACACTGATTTTTTTTTATTAATTTATTTATTACATTATTAATTGTTTGGTTTTGCCATTGTTTGATTTTGGTACTGGCAAAGCACTCATTGTGAGTGATTTAGCAAAGTTTAAAAAAATAAATGGTCAAGCCCTACTCGGTGTTATCATTTTGGGGTTGGCAAAGTACTTAATTTATCATTGAAAATGCACTTTATTAGTTGTTTTACCAATACTTTTCGAACGTTTTAAAATTATGATTTTGGTACTGGCGAAGCACTCATTGCCAGTGCTTTGCCAACGTTTTAAAAAAAGAAACGGCCAAGCCCTGCCCGGTGTTATTCAATTTGGCGTTGGCAAAGCACTTAAGTCTTCAGAAATCCAATGCTCTGCCAACGCTCATACCACCGTTGAAAGCACTGGTCCAACGCTTTGCCGTTCGTGGCATTCTGGCTGGGTGGTTATATAAGTACATATTTTGTAATGTCAAGTACTTACACTTCATTACAAATCTCATTACTTCTATATGACGATGTTGTGCGATGAAATATCATTATTAAACACTAGGGCAATGGTTTTCAAATAGGGATATGATGATCCCCAGGGGGTGCGCGAGGAGTGGCAACAAAATTAGTGTTTAAAAACAAATGTAAAAAACCCCACAACATTTTTTTGGAATATTGTTAACCCTTTGACTACCCTTGTACACTACAGTGTACACATTTTTTAAAAAATATAAAAAATTTGATAATACAAAAAGACCTTATATTTTTGTTTAAATATGTTCATCAGGATATTGGTCATTGAAAGAAAAATATTATATGCATACCCGAGTGAAAATTTTAATATGAAGTCGAATAAATTATATAACATATATAAGCACATACAAATTCATCCGAAAACTGGGTCATCTACATGTATATAATTATATTAAATTATATATAATTTGATTCAATTTTATCCGAGATTTTTCCATAACGGGGACATCAACTCATATCTAATTCGATATAAATATATAAATATAAATATATGAATTAATTAAAACAATTAATTGATCGATTATTGCTTAATTAATTATATTTATGTATATTCGTGGATGTTCATAAACATGAATTTCTTTATATTTGCAATGGAAAATTTTTATCTTAAATCTGAAGATCCGATAGACGTTAATACAATCAAATAAATTTGTTTGAGAAATATCGCAGCTACTCTTGTTTGTTTTTTTTTTATTTTTGTGGAATTAATTTATAAATTCAATTTTTGTGGTTTTAAGCATTGTATCAAAAAGGATATTCTTACGAATGATCTATTACCAAACCGATTCGATGAAAATTTCAAATAATTGAAAGCATCACACACACTTCTCTTTTCAAAATTGAGTGTCAATCCGACGATTTTTAAAAGAATTATATCATTTTTAGAAAAAAGGAATATTATATCCTTTTTAGAAAAGAATTTTTGTGGTTTTAAACATTGTATAACTAAGGATATTCTAGCGAATGTTCTATTACCAAACCGATTTGATTAAAATTTCAAATAGTTGAAAGCATCACACACATCTTCTCTTTTTCAAAATTGAGTGTCAATCTGATAATTTTTAAAAGAATTATATCATTTTTAGAAAAAGAATTTTTGTGGTTTTAAACATTGTATAATTAAGGATATTCTAGCGAATGTTCTATTACCAAACCGATTTGATTAAAATTTCAAATAGTTGAAAGCATCACACACATCTTCTCTTTTTCAAAATTGAGTGTCAATCTGATAATTTTTAAAAGAATTATATCATTTTTAGAAAAAGAATTTTTGTGGTTTTAAACATTGTATAATTAAGGATATTCTAGCGAATGTTCTATTACCAAACCGATTTGATTAAAATTTCAAATAGTTGAAAGCATCACACACATCTTCTCTTTTTCAAAATTGAGTGTCAATCTGATAATTTTTAAAAGAATTATATCATTTTTAGAAAAAAGGAAAATTATATCCTTTTTAGAAAAAGGATTTTTGTGGTTTTAAACATTGTATAAATAAGGATATTTTGGCGAATGTTCCATTTCCAAACCGATTTGATTAAAATTTCAAATAGATAAAAGCATCACATACACCTTCTCTTTTTTAAAAATTTGTGTCAAGCCGATGATTTTTATTCGAGGGCGGATCAATAAGTTCGTGACTTTTCGAACTTACCTAGTAGTTATATGAAATGCAACACTACTCCCATTAAGTTCTACCTGTTAATAGACTACTATCAAATTTTGAGCTAGTTCAGTCATTTACTTTGCGTTTAACAGCTGTTCAAAAAATACAACCTCGTGGATTTTTTTACAAATGGAATTTTAAAAGTGAATTTAAAAGTTAATTTCGAGTGCTCATTGAACATTTATTTTTTGAGAAAAAAAACCGTCAATCAAACCAAGGAAAACCTTGATTAATACTATGGGGACTCTGCATCATCGATTTCAATGCTAAAAAAGTGGTTGACTGACTTTCGTTGTGGTCGCTCAAGTACAAATGACGCTGAACGTTCTGGACGGCCACTCGAAAATGTTGTAAAAATCCACGATATGGTGTATGCCGATCGAAGAGTAAAAGTGCGTGAGATTGTTGATGCCATAGGCATTTCATATGGCTGTGTGGTTTCGATTTTAAAGGATCCTTTGGGTTTAAGAAAACTGTCTGCAAGATGGGTGCCGCGTTTACTCTCAATTGACCATAAACATAATCGTGTGACAACTTCAAAGGATTGTTTGGAGTTGTTTAACCGCAATTCGAATGAGTTTTTGCGGCGTTTTGTAACTGTGGATGAAACATGAATCCATTACAACACTCCGGAGACCAAGCAGCAGTCTAAAAAATGGGTTTGTCCGGGTGAACCGGCTCCGAAGAAGGCCAAGGTAAGTTTGTCGGCCAATAAGGTGATGGCAACAGTTTGTTGGAATGCACGCGGCATAATTCACATCGATTACTTTCAAAAGGGGAAAACAATAAACGGCGAATATTATAATATCAATGGCAAAATTCCATGAATTGGGCTACGAATTGGGACCTCATCCGAAATATTCTCCGGATTTAGCCCCCAATCACTATTTCCTATTACTAAACCTAAAGAAATGGCTCGGTGGAAAGAGATTTAGCTCCAACGAAGAAATTATTGATAAAACAAATGCCTATTTTATGGACCTCGCAAAATCCTATTTTTGGGAAGGGATACAAAAATTGGAGAAACGTTGAACTAAGTGTATTGAGCTAAAAGGAGATTATGTTGAAAAATAAAAAAATAAAAAAAATTTTGCAAAAAAAACTGTGTTTCATTCAAAAAGTCTCGGACTTATTGATCCGCCCTCGTATCCTTTTTAGAAAAAAGGATATATGAAAGCTGTGCGAGTGGTTACTGCGATTGCAATACAAATTGGCACAAATATTACTGATTCCACATTTCAATAATAATAACCAATTTTGAAAACATTTAAAACAAAATGAAATATTTCAAAAATATGAAGAAGCCTGTCATCAATTACCCTCTTATGAAACAGCTTCATCATATTTATGAAGTGTTACATTGGACGAAAATCAGTAAAGTTATTCATCATATATATGAAGTTTATCATAACTATGATAAAGCTTTTTCCCTCAGAAACATAAAGCAATGATTCATTAAGAAATGTTCGTATTTGTTTCCTTAGCAACCAAAGTTGAATCTTTCACAGAATATGGATTCTAGGTGATTGAAGATAATTTAAAAATTTGCATTTTGTATTATAACGGAAGAACTTTGAATAAATCTGATATACAGTATGGATGATCGAATTTTTCGAGTCGATTCATAAAAAGAAGAATTTCAAATAAATCTGGTAGACAGTATGTCTGATCCAATTTTTGATTTGATTCAAAAATGAAGGCATCACGCAATATTAAAACTGTTGCTTTAGAATATTTTTCTTAAATTTTTGTAAATTTTGATATATTAAGTTAAGTATATTTCTAGTTATGAAACACTAATTGATTTTGTTACTCCATTTTAAATAGTACAATAATAAATAAATTAATCGATCTTTTGTTAAATATTATTAATTTTCATTTTTTTACATTTATGCCGGTTAAACTCTTTTACTTTAATTTAAGAAACTTCCAACTGAAATTTGGTTACTTTTTTTTAGTAATACAGGAATAAAGTTTCGGGAAATTATATCGCATATAATCACTAAATAAATAAATAAATAAATGCAACATATCAAAATCTACTTACAATTTCTTCAAGTGTAAAGTATTACACACAAAATACGCCAAAAACTATGCTTCAGTAAATTTTATATTGTGTTATAATCCATCAGCATCAACCAAAAAATAAACATGCTTACAGTAGCAAAATGTTGACAGATTTAAATAAGAATAAAACAAAAGTACAACCAACACGACATATAAAAATTAAAAAAAGATGAATAACAAATATTAATGATAAGACAAGACAAACAAATATGTAAAGGAATGTTCGCTTATGTGGCCCTACATCTGGTTTTTGGGCTACATAAAAAAATTATTTGAATATTCCCAATCAAAATCCATCATCCTATATTCCAACTCTTTGGCCAACTAATATGAAAAAGTTGTATAATAATGTTTAAAACGTCTCAAAAGCTCCAGATTAAATTTGAGAAAAATCGGATGGCTTTAACCCCGCTACCAAAGTTTATGACTTTTGTAAAATTTTCTTACATTTCCTTACTAAAAATGTCTTGTGACACATATTTTTTTTTATTTTTGGCATTCTTAACACGATTATTTTTTTTAAATCGGACAAACGGTTTTCGAGATATTGCGATTTAATTTTCACTAAAAATGGCGCATTTTTCTTATATTCTAAAAATTTTGGAAAAATTATCTTATTATTATTACAAAACATTCTTTCATTTGATCATAATTATGTCTGAAATTAGTGATGATGTATTACAAAATATATTTTTTTAATTTTTTGTCCACATATCTAAGGCTTTTTGGGCAGTGGTTAAGGGTTAAGTAATCCGAGTTTTCTTAAATTTTTTATATTTCGCATCAACAATTAAAACATTAATTAATTAACATCAAAAGTTAAAGTTAATATTCCTTCAATAATCATGTCGCTCTTTTCCTAAAAGACCGTCATAAGTCAAAAAAGCGAGATTTTTGAGTTAATGAAGCAGATTTACCAGTTATATCAGGCTTCATTTTGTTTAAATATATCATATTAATAGCATGTATACTTATCGAATTAGAGGAGAATATATTTTATTTCTTCTGGAAAGTGGGTTTAAAGAGTATATACTTTAAAGAGAAACTGCGCTACTCAAGCTCGAATCTCGGTAATTCGAACTCAACTCTCACTAAGATAAAAATGCATTAAAAAACCAAATAACCAAATATTAAGAGTAAGAGTCGAGCGAAGCAGATATGGATTGAAATCTTTAAACGCGTTTTCTGCAAAATCGTTTTTTTTTTTTGAGTTATGTCAGTCTTTTAGTATATGAGCCATGTGTATTAAATAGAAAAGCATAAAATTTTTACTATGTAAATTTTCTGTTTTTCCGAGATATTTGACGGGAAATTTGCAAGTTATGCTTCAACCAATGTTGACCTAATTCCTAATCCGATTTTACTCAATTTCGCACTATATAACTTTTAGGTCTAGTTTTATAATGATCTCAACAATAATTGATAAAAATCGAAAGTTGAAAACACTGTAGCTCTATTGCTCAGGTATGGATCCATATATATCGATTTTTTACAGGGCAGTTTCATTTTTTTTCATTAAAACGTTTTATGTATCGTTTAAAGCTTATGGAAGGGTTAACAAATGAACACTAGAATTTTCGGAATTTTCCACCTCTGCAGGGCCCAATCAATGTGAAAATATATTAAAGTTTGAAGAACCAAAAATCGCTGAACAAAAGTTTTCATCTTAAGATCACTAAATAGCGAGAAAATTTCGACTTTATGTTAATAAAAATTTAATTTTTTTTTAATCATTAACATTAAATTTAATATCATAGAACACAATACACTGCGTCGATCCTATTTGCGCCGTTTCGTTTTGCGTCGCCTTTCAAAATTTGGTTCATTCCGATTTGCGTCGTTTACATACGATTGTATTTTTCACTGAAGTCATTATTACATATGAGGAATTTTTCAATTTGAGGGTAAAAAGGGGAATTCCCATTTTATTCTGCTGGGTAAGTGATTCTAAGCATATACAGAAAACTGATTCGATTTGCGTCGTTTCGGTTTGCGTGGCATTTCCCCGGTTCCTATTAACGAGGCAAATCGGGGCTTCAGTGTACATCAAATCCATAAAATATTTTGGCGATAATTACAATTATGAAGTAAACTTTTTAAATAGAATAGCAGTTTTCACGATAATGCTGATAAAAAATTTAATTTTTTTTAATTGTTGCTGTTTGAAGTCTTGTACACTGCGTTGCAAGACTATAATTACACATTAATTTCAATAAATTTCGTAAGTTAAAAAAAAGTAGAAGAGTTTAACAGGCATAAATGTAAAACCAATTTACTATTAATAATATTAAAAAAAAAAAAACAAAAACAATACATTTATTTTTTATTTTACTATTTAAAAAGGAATAACAAAATTAATTAGTTACAGTTTTGTTAGTTTTTTGTTTTTACATACATCGAGATTATTTTTATGTTATTTTTAATTATAACGAGCTTCCAACCTCCGTATATTTACAACAATAAAGCAAATCAAACATATTAGCTAGGTTGATACTAGTATTTCGATCTGGCTAAACATCTCACCAGATCGCAATACTAGTATCAACCTAGCTAATATGTTTGATTTGCTTTATTTTTGTAAATATACGGAGGTTGGAAGCTCGTTATAAATTAAAAATAATTAATTAGTGTTTCTTAACTATAAATACACATTAGGGTGATAACTTTTTGCATTTTTTGCAAATATCAAATCTCCCCAGACAAAATCGTGTAGGGCATGGACAAATATTAAGAACTGAGTTTTTAGTTTTTCGCTATCGTTAAAAAAGGTTCCGCACCAAACGCGTTAAAGTTTTGAATCAAACAAAGTTAAAAAAAAAACTTTTTTTGATGCCTCAACGTCTGACCATCACATCTATATAATTAAGGCATGCTGATATCAATAGTAAAGTCCGTTTTCGAGTCAATGGAAGAGTTTTCTTCCAAATTTGCTTACTTACATATGTATAAAACCATATTTTAAAAAAATTGTTATTAAAAAAAATTAAAAAAAATACATATTAAAGGCATTTTAGAAATCGCTGTCGGTGCGCAAGGTTTTTTTACCAAATTGAACTGAAATAGATTTTTTTATCATTAATACAATATTTGCCATTAGAAAACCCCTGGGGAGAATGTTGTCCAAAAAAAGTTATCACCCTAATACACATATCTTGTTATATTAAAATTCACAAAAATTTAAGAAAAATATTTTAAAACAGCAGTTTTCTAAGATTCTGGATTCTAAGATTTTCAGATTTCCAGCAGCTTGTGAAGCAGCATCATCCTATTTGTGAAATATTTCGTAATAGTCATTAAGCATTATTATCATAAAGAGTTATGAAACTCTATCATCCTATATATGAAATATTTCATAAATATGAAGAAGTCTGTCATCAATTTGCTCTTTTATGACACAACTTCAGCATATTTATGAAGTGTTACATGGGACATAAATCAATGAAATTTTTCTTCATATTTATGAACTTTTTCATAGATATGACAAAGTTTTTCCCTGTGTGTAGAAAGTTCAAACCATTTGTTAGGTTGTTCAAAAAAAAAAAAAATATATACATGATAAATATTTGTAAATAAAATGCTAAAAATAAATCGTTAAAAACAAAATGATGAATTTTACTTAACTCAAAATTTCATGTTATTTTGTTATTTTATTTTTTTTTTTGTGAATTTTTAGACAGTTCAGACATTTCAATAGACAACATGATGAATGAATAGTTCTTTTTGTTGAAATTAAACCAAAAAAAAAAAAATATAAGTAACTAACGATAACTAAAAGGAGATACATTAAATATTAAAAAGAACGAATTTTGGCAAAAATATATAAAATTTGTTTAGCTTAAACTGCTGCCTAACAACAATAAATATTACTTATCAGTTTTATATAACAAAAATTGAAAAAGCAAAAATAAAAAATAAACTACAATAAATAATTGATAAAACAAAAATTATTTAATTTGTTGTTTGCGCAAACAAGAGCAGTATTTAATTAAAAATAGAAAACAAAAAACATACCACCTGATCACGTAGAAAAAAATTAAGCGGTAAAAAAATGCTTTATAATAAAATATAATTAATTAGAACTTTGACCAACAAAATGTTGCAGATGATGCTGCATAAATAACTAAACACTTTGATGATTACGAGGGATAAAAGAGGACTATAAAAATTTTTAAATTCCACTCCAGCAAGACTATAATTGAAGGGCTTATTGTAAAAACCCGATAAGCCACTTTGATTATTTTCTAGTTTTCGCTGTTTTCTAGACATCCATTAAACATTTTTTGAAAAACGTCTAAATTAAACACTTACCACGTGTCCCTAGAGTTTAAAAGTCCTGCAATATTTGTATTTCTTTATGTTTTCCAACTTTAAAAGGCAAAAATAAAATGTGGCTTATCAAGTTTTTACAATAAACCCTTCAATTCAATGAAAAAAAATTATATTTTGAAATATTCGATAATGTAATTTTCAGGTCATAATGTCATTAAGTCTATAAATTGGCACTACCCTACCGCCAAAGGAACCCTTCCAATGATAGAATTGTCCTTCGTACTATTAGTGAATGTCTTTCATTAAGTTGGATTCATTGGCTTAATGAATATTTTTCAATTAATTAATGAAAAATGAAAAAAAGTTTGGGCTATAAATTGGAATTTTCGTTCGAATGAAAGTCTTTCATTAAGTTGGATTCATTGGCTTAATGAATAATTTTCATTAAATTAATGAAAACTGAAAAAGAGTTTGAGATAGGCGTGGTAGAGAAGATTAAGCATACTTTTCTAAAAATCATAACTACATTGTAAATTTTTTATTGAATTAGACTGCGCAGTTTCTGGTAACACAACCTTCATCAGTAATCCTTTTTGACAATACTGTTATTATTTGTTATGGTTTTTATTGTTTGATTGCATCTATATGAAATGTTTATTTATTAAATGCAATCCTGACCGTGGCTTCAACCTGCTTTCTTTGCCACATCCACTTCGCACTACACTTTAGACAGAGGCTCTAACCAATTGATCTAAAGTAGGTCGATTTTTGCTGTGGCTTAAAACCAGTTTCAATTACATGGGGTCGATTTTAAAATTATACCTATCCTATGGATAAAGAACCGTTGCAGTGATAGAATTTTCCTTCGTGATATAACTTAATGTCTTCAATTAACTTGGATTCATTGGCTTAATGAATAATTTTAATTAAATAAATGAAAAATGATAGACACTTTGGGCTATAAATTTGAACGGCCCTAGGGACAATGGAAACGGTACACTGGGAGAATTTTCCATCGCACTATTAATGAATGTCTTTCATTAAGTTGGATTCATTGGCTTAATGAATAATTTTCATTAAATTAATGAAAGATTCATTAAGTAAATGAAATTTTCATAAAATGTTTTTGGTTGATCTTTAAAATATGCAATAATTTTTTTATTTAAATTTTTTTTTGTAGTTTCATCAGATAACTATTGAAAAATTCCATTTTAATATAAAAATCTAAATATGCACTTGATTTTGTTTCTCTTAGTTAAGACAATCGGAAACGCAGTACTGTTTACATGTTGGTGGTAGCGAATTTAAGTCGCGTTCAGGGAGATGAAAAAACAAACACAAAAGTAAAATAAATAAATATAAAAATCTAAATAAATATTAAATGAAAAAGTAAAAACATTTTTTTTTCCCATTATAATTCATTAAATGAAAATATTTCACTAATTCAATGAATCTTTCTTTGGATGCATTTAATGAAACAATGCAATGTAATAATGATGGATTTCCATAATACAACTCACAAAATTCGATCAGTGTAAGGAGTGGATAAAAGAGAAGGTTGTCGTGTATACATACACTCAAAGGAAAAGTATCATCATATTTATGACATGTTTCCTAGATTTTCCTCCAATGTAACGTTTCATAGTATCTATGAAACATTTCAAGGATATTTTGTATTGAAGGATATTTTGTATTGTCGTATATGCATACACTCAAAGAAAAAATTTCATCATATTTATGACATTTTTCATAGATTTTCCTCCAATGTAACGTTTCATAGTATCTATGAAACATTTCAAGGATATTTTACATTGATATTTTGTATTGAAGGATATTTTATATTGTCGTATATGCATACACTCAAAGGAAAAGTTTCATCATATTTATGGCATGTTTCATAGATTTTCGCCCAATGTTACGTTTCATAGTCTCTATAAAACATTTCATGAACAACAAAATCAATTCCATCATATTTATGAAATGTGACACTATATATTTGAAGGATACTTTGTATTAGTAAGGATTTAATTGTTTTTGTGTAGAAAAAAGTTCACAGATACCATGATATGGTTAGTATAGTTCGTATTGTTTATGGAATGATTCATTTATATTGATAAAATTGTTACATTGGACGAAAATTGATGAAACTTGTTCCTGGTTTTTTTCTGGTTGTACCAATTGACATGCTGGTTTCTTTTGTTAAAGTTAGGAAATAAAAAACATTATTTTTGAGAAAATCGGCGCAAGGATACACACACCTCCCATATATCGTAAACTTTTAATTTTGTATAAAAACTACACTCAGGGAAAAAAGTTTCATCATATTGATGATATTGTTTTATAAATCGTTTGTCATCAATTATTCATCATATTTATGAAGTTTTCATAAACATTAGGGTATTCAATCGGTTAACCGTTGCTCGATTAATCAATGAATTTAAATGAAGTAATTTGTCGAGTAAATTAAAATGACCAATTCCAAGTAACGAATAACTCCAAAAATTTTGGTCGATTAATCGAGTAAATCAAAATATGTTCTATTTCGGTTTATAATTTAAAAAAAAAACTTTAATTGTTTGGCATTTTTTTAATATATTTAATTCACATATATATGTTTAGTAGGGGTATAACTTTCTTATACGGCACCACTGTACTGATAATTTTCTTTGGTAATTGTGGAGAAAAAACGTTCCGCACCAAGTCCACTGCCTAAAATATCACAATTTAGCAATTTCTTAAGATATTTAGGAAAATATCAGACATTACAGACATTATTTTACTCAAATGAAGACAAATCGCAAAACTATAAAATTGTGTTAAAATTTTTCGCAAGGTTATAATTGAACTTAATTCATCATCATCATTTGGTAGTACAGCTCGGATTGGTTGGTTTACTTTTTTTTCTTACATTCCGATATATATGTAAATTAAACACATTTATTAAAAATTATTTATTTTGAAACAATTATATTCGAACAAAAATATGCCTTCAAAACTCCAACATATTTAATTCGGAAGCTTTTTTAACGACCGCTAAGAAGCAATATGATAATTCTTTATATTTTTTAAAGACATAGACTGCTATAACATTTAACTTTTTATATTTGCCAACAATTCTACAAGTTATATCCCTAGTTTTCTTAAATTCGAACGATATAAAAATAATATTTTTTTTTAAGGAAAAACATGTTTAAATATCGGTTCTCGGATTTTTTAAATTTGGAATTACACAGTTAAATAGTAAAATCCAACTAACTGGTTGCAGAACAGCTTATACTGTATTATAACAGGTTCTAATTTCGGTTCTGCAACTGGTTTTTTTTATATGGAGTTTGTCCAATTTGCAATATATTCTTTACCTCCAAACAAGAACAGGTTGCATTAGAACCGGTTCTAGAACCAGTTATAGAACTGGTTTTGGGACAGGGACATCTTACATTTCAACTCCCTGGAACCTGTTCTAGAATCGGTTCCATGTAACCGGTGGTAAAAGAAGTTGTTCTAGAACAGGTTCAGATGTAATCTGTTCTAAAAAAATTTTCTGGGGTAATAATATTAACGTTTTTTTTGTGTTCAAAGTTTGGTAACGTCTTTATATGTGAAAGACAATTGACGTATTTAGGCAAATTGTGACATGTTTATAAAAAGATTTTCAAATGAATTGAACTAACCTAAGAATTTGAAAAAAAGATCCACTAGACGTCAGTAGGGCTCGAAAGCTTATTGTTTCATAAAACATACTTTTTGAAAAAAAGGATTTTCGGCTAACCGATTGTGAAAAAACGGTTAACCGGTTAAAGCCATTAAATAAAACATTAATTTTTTCACAAAAAATATACAACATTTTTACAAAAATGATACTTCATAATTTGGATTAACTGGTGTACTATTCAGACAAAATAGTTGATTTTTTTATAAAAGCATTACACGTCACCAACTAAGATTTATTTTGAAGTTATAAGATATTTTCCAAACTGAATAGGAAATGCATTCCGCTATTTTTCATCCTGGCATTCCCTGGAAACTTTGTATTCACCGTTCTTACAATCCCTGACATTCGGTCCGAGTATCCCAAATTTTTACTCTAAACCGATTTGTTCACAACATTTTCAAAATCTAAGATCGTGTTAGACATTTTCTATACAGAAAAGAAGAGTTAATGTGCAAAATTTAAAATTTTATTTTTAGAAAATTTTTTACAGCTTTTCGGTGCTCCTTAATTTTTCGTAAGAGTCATATCAAAGGGTTAAATTGAAAATGAATTTAGTGTACACAAAATTTCCAGAATTTATAACCCATAGTCCGAAAGATAAAAGAAATCCTATATTTAAAAAAAATCACCAAAATTGAAAAAAAAAATCGAATTAAAAAATTCGTCAACATTTGAAAAACAGTAAAAGATTAAAAATTGCACAAATTTAAAAAAATCTTCAAAATTAAAAAAAAATTATAAAATTTAAAAAAATCGTCACACTTGAATAAAAAATGCCAAATTGAAATAGATCGCTCAAATTGAAAAAAAAAATCACCAAAATTAAAAAAATCGCCGAAATTAAAGAAAAAAATTACAAAAATTAAAAATGTTTTCAAGCTATGGACCTGTCAAATTCTATTTAGGTTATTTTTTTAATTTTAGCGATTTTTTTTTAATCAGCGATTTTTCAAAATGTTGTGATTTCTTAAAATATTGGCGATTTTTTTCAAATATTAGTGATTTATTTTTTTTTTTGCTATTTTTTCCAACTTTGGCTTTCAAGGATTTTTAAAGTTTTCTTTATATTTTTTAAATTTTGGGGATTTTCCATTCTAGCTTTTTTCTTTTATTTTATCCGATTTTCTTTATACAAATTTACTTAAATTGTTTATCGTATCTACTAAATTTTTGTCAGAAATTATTCAATATTCAATTAAATTTTTAATAGATATGATTAAAATTTTAATTAAAACAAATCAATTTAATAAAATTATTTTAATTGATACTACAATTTCCTTAATAGGGCCAACTTCAATTAAACTTTAAATTGAATCAACAAATATTTTCACTGAAACTCGATTTTAGTTTTTTCTGTGTCGATATTAAAAGAAAGTTTTGCTTAGAAAGTAATGTGCTCTCTGTGAAAAACTTAAATTTTATTAAGATCTAAGTGTTAACGTCAGAAGAGTATGGAAGGCAATACCGCTAAAATACCATTATCGATTTAAAACCCTTTCAACTGACTATCGTTATCCCTCATATATCGTTATCCCTAAAATACCGACAGAAAAATACCGGTTTGTCAAAAACCGAAATTTCAACTAAAACCCAAATTTTCAATTAACCGCTTTGGAAACTCTACAAATGGTAATGTTGTGTATGAAAATTAATCGGCTAACAATGAAGTTATATATTATGCGTGTGTGTTTAAAAACAACCAAAAAATAAAACTTAACCAACACTACAAGATAATATAATAAAAAAAAAGTGGAAAAAACACTAATATTACAAAAACACAAAAATTGTGGAAGTGCAATGATATTCCCCGGTGGTAACGTCTTAGGATAGCTAGTTTAAGGTAAATTAAATCATTTGTTTGCTGTTTTTACAGTTTTAATTAAAAGGCATCTGTTTTACCTGTGTACATTATAAACTTAAAATTCAACTCTGAAGTGGTTAAATATATGTGGCTCATTTTTTAAAAGTAAAGTCCAACTTTGGAACTTTGCCGCGGAAATTTGGAAAGTTAACCACGGAAATTTGAAAAGTTATCGCTTTTAAATATTACCAATAGACATTTTTTTTTCAATGTTTTAAAAATTTTGTTACAATAAAGAAATTTAGAAAACTGTTTTAGAATAAACAAGTTTGCGTCTTTTAAAAACTCTGTATCAAAGTTCAAACCACAGCGAAAAAAATTTCATTTTGTAGAGGTGTCTTATCAATTTCTACAAAACCAATTTAAAGTGCAACATTAAAAATAACATTCTTATGCTGAGATAAGAGAATTCAAACTGCAAGATAAGCTTCGCTGTAGCTCTACCACAAATACAAAATTTATGCAGCATCCAGACCCTATAAAAACCCAAGTGCAATTTACAAACAACAGCAGTCTTTAGGTATTGGATCTGATCATCGTATCAACTCTAATCCGTGGACAGCTTCGTATTGAATTTTAAGCTTTGTGAAAGGATACCTCTTGTGAAAGAACGATGAAAATCGCTATTGCTTTATTGGCCGTTATTGGTCTAGTGGCTGGTGCCAGCTACTCCGACAAGAATGTTAAAATTGCCGATAAGGACTTTTTGGCAAAACAGAAGTTTCTCTTCGAGATTGTATATCGTGTGGAGGATCCTTTGATGTTTGAGGAATGGATTAAATTGGGCCAGAGTTTCACTTTTGACAAATCTGAATATACCGTAAGTAATCCAAACTTAAAAAACAAAATCCCTGGCTAATTACAATTTTATATTTTAATCAATTAAATTTTTTTGTTTTTGTCTTCCAGCACTTCGACGTGTATATGGAGAAATTCTATGAAGCCTATAAATATGGTGCCATCTTACCCAAGGGTGAATTCTTCGGAGCCTTGGTTAAGACCCACTATAAACAAGTTTATGGTTTGTTCAACTTCTTCTACTATGCCAAGAACTGGGAAGTCTTCCAACGCAATGTTGCCTTTGCTCGTATGCACAGCAACGAAGGCATGTTTGTCTATGCTTTAACTTTGGCCGTCATCCACCGTGATGATTTCCAAGGATTGATGTTGCCTTCCATCTATGAAATCTTCCCTCAATATTTCTTCAACAGTCAATTCGTTTATGAAGCTGAGAAATTCGATTACGATGTCTGGAGCAAATTGATCATGTACGAAAAGGAATACAAAGATGTGCTCTACAAGGACTACTCTACTTTCTTCCACGATAACAGCAATGCTTATTATTACTATACCAGGGACTGGAAAATGTGGCAATGGTGGAAAATGATGGGTTTGGATAACACCTGGTACTCTGAAGATAAATTCATTTTAAAGCGGTAACTACGAAAAATACAACAAGGACTCGAAATATTTAGAAATCTTCCAAGGCACTAACATGTTCTATATGCCCGTTGATTATACTCGTGATATTGATTTTTACAATCAAGAATCTGCCATGTCGTACTTCACAGAAGATTTGGACTGGAATGCCTATTGGTATTATTTCAATATGGATTATGCTTTCTTCTTGGATGGCAACACTTTCGATTTGAGCAAGGATCGTCGTGGTGAATACTGGTTATTCGTTGTCCGTCAAATCTTGTCTCGTTACTATATGGAACGTTTGTCTCATGGTTATGGTGAAATTCCTCAATTCTCCTACTTCGATACTGTCGAATATGGGTACAATCCTCAATTGATCTACTACAATGGTGTTGGTTATTCTTACCGCAAGAATTACTACGAAGTTGAAAGCTATGGCCAATTCGATTACTACTACAAGGTTACTGACTTCTTCAACCGTATTGATGAAATCATCACTAAGGGCATTTATGTTACCTATGATGGTGTCAGCATTGATTTACGCAAACCTGACTCCATTGAATATATTGGCAACATTATGCAAGGCAATGTTGATGTTTTCGATAAATATTTCTTCAACTATTGGTACATGTTCGCTCATATGTACTTCGGTAATGTTGAACTTACAGACTCTGAAGTCTACCCTCATGTATTCTTGAACTTTGAAACCATGATGCGCGATCCTTTGTTCTATTCATTCTACAAGAAGATCGCCTCTGTCTACTACCAATTCTTCTACTATGTCAAGCCTTATACCCATGAAGAATTATACTTCCCCGGTGTTGCCATCACGGATGTCAAGATCAGTGAATTGGTTACCTACTTCGATTTGGTTGACTTTGATGTTACCAACTTGTTGAACGATAAATGACTTTCGTTGATGGTGAATTTGTCTGGGACACGACTTTGTTGGCTCGTCAAATGCGTCTTAACCACAAGCCCTTCGACTTTGAATTCACTTTTGCATCTGACAAGGCACAAAAGGTTGTTATCCGTGCCTTTTTGGGTCCCAAATACGATGAATACGGTCGTGTTATCTCTTTGACTGAAAACCGTGAAAACTTCATGGAAGTTGATAAATTCTACTATACTCTAACCGCTGGTCAAAATGTATTCAAGCGTAGCTCCAATGACTTCTTCTGGACTATTGAAGATCGTACATCATACACTGAATTGTACAAATATGTTATGCTTGCCTTCGAAGGTAAATATGCCTTCCCCTTGGATGCCAGTGAACCTCATTGCGGTTTCCCCGATCGTTTGGTCTTGCCCCGTGGTTGGTTCAAGGGTATGCCCATGCAATTCTTCTTCTATGTCACTCCCTACACCGCTTCCTACGAACCTTTCTCCACCTACGATTATACCTACTCTTGCGGTATTGGCTCTGGTGTTCGTCATATCGATGCATTGCCTTTCGGTTATCCCTTCGATCGTGAAATCGATGAATACCAATTCTTTGTACCCAACATGTACTTCAAGGATGTTAAGATCTATCATCAAGATACTTTCGAGAAGTATTATGGCCAGAAATACGAAAATTTCGGTTCTTTCGATTATCACTACTATTATTAGATATAAACTGAAGTGGTGTTTGAAGACGTATTGTTAATGGATTATTGTAATAATAAAAAAAAAATAAAAATAATAAAAAAAAATATATAAAAAAAAAAATTAAGTAAAAAAATTTTGTATTATTTTTTATTTTTTTAAAACTGGTTTTACAACTTTTGCTATTGTAATGCAGAATATATCAATTGAAATTGAGAAAATATCATTTTACATTAAGAATTTTCTCTTGGGATTCAGAAAATATCTTTTGAAATTCTGACAGCATCAGCTAAATTGAGATTTTCCATTTTAAATTTAGGGAATATCATTAACGAAAACAGCAATTGATATTCAGAAAATATCAATTTAAATTCAGAATAAAATTAACTCAAATTTACACAAATTGAAATGGAAAAACTATCAACTAAGACGAAAACATATAATATATTAACTAAAGTTGGAAATTTATTAATTAAAATTCAGAAAGGGTTATTTGGAATTTAGAAAATATTAAT